>JBBBDQ010028683.1:1360000-1472500 GCA_037127315.1 Ascarosepion bandense
TTTTAATAACAAAGACAAAGACTCTTTATAATAGCAGGGTTGCAGGTCTCTTGCGGGTCTCTTGCGGGTTAGAACATATGGATCTGGAATACAGTCGCCTAGAATTCCAGCCTAGACATTAATCGTAAACTGATGCTGGTATCTAGCCTGTATTATACCATGTTGATTCCGATCCGCCCACAAATATTAATTGGGTACATTTGTTATTCCATTATCGCCTTGTGTGAGATTGATAAAAAAAAATCAAGTGCAAATCTGATGGTTATAATAACGTGTCTCCCTTATTTATTCCTGTTACTTGTAATGAACCTGACAAGTTATAGATTAAAAAGTTCAAATTCTAAGCGCTGACTCATTGATTTTGTTAGAAATAAACGATTTTTTCGAATTTACAAAACCTTTGATTAATATACACAAAACTCGCGAAATTTCACACCTCGATGCGAAATGTTTTTCAGCCAAAAGAAAACACGGAAATATCTAAAAACAAAATAGAAAGGCCAGAATCATACCCGGGAGTGAATTCCCAAATGACCTACAAACGATATAAAAGATGGGACAAGACGACCGTCGCCAGAGAGATAAGATGGCGAGCGTAATTAACACGTACCCTTGACTAACATCAAGCGATCGCTAGTATAATTGTCGCTATCTTTCTCTCTCACCTTTTTCTCTCTCACCTCCTTCCTTTTCACCATTTATCCTGAGTGATAACTTCAAAAACAATCCTACCCAACAATAAACGCTCATACATACATACATATGTTCCTGCTTACGTACACATAAACTCACTCGTGCAAGGACTACTACGAACTCTTGATACCCTCAACTTCTTAATACTGTTTCTCATTGAACATTGACTTCTACCAATTCATGTTATTCTTTTCCATTAATAAATTTCTATTTGAACATGCAGAAGGTATACTTATATTTTTCCACACATTACAATTTCCAACCTTCTGATGACATTAGAAGTTCGGTTATGTTTGACACAAGGCCAATAAAAAGAGCATTAACCATCTTCCTACAGCTTTAAACTTCCTATTAATATCATCGCCTCGTTTAAGGTGAATTTAACAAATTTTCAAGTGAAAATTGGTCCTGGGTATGATGGTAAACTGCATCCGGCAGCAAGGCCTCTGATTGGGAGGTTGTGAGGAGCATAGAACCACCTCGTAATTACTATTGTTCCCAGCTCCACCCTGACCCAGAATGGTAACACCTGTTAGGGTCCCAGCCATGGGCAAATAGATAACCTCCAAACTGAAATCAAAACACTATGAAAGTAGAAAAATACACTTTTATAGAAATATATCCATAAAAATAGACTTTTATAGAAAAATATACATTTATGAAGAAAAACTATTACCAATAGTACATTTTTTAAGAAAAAATTATTGCCATAATACATTTCTGAAGGAAAAACATTATTCTCAGCAAAATATTTTTGAATAGAAAACTAGAAGACATTTTCAGTTTTCTCGAATAAAAAAGAATAAAGACAAACTATTTCATTAAAACTTGACTTAATCAACCTTCTCACTACAACCAAACATTAAGAAAAAAACTTTAAACCTCACCTTTTTGGCATTAAATAACCCAGAGATGTTGATATGCCGTTTAACAAAACTCAAGCTCAAAATCAAGTGAAAATTTCAAATGATCTTTAGAAGCCAAGTGCAAAATTGATGATAATAATATGTCTCCTCAGTTATTATGTGACCCACCACAGGCAAGTCAAAAATGCCAGTAAAACGTCACGAAAAATCTCTTGGTAACAATGTTTCTTTTAAATATCACTTTTGCAAAATCAATTTTCAAAAATTCACCTCAAACAATACGATAATGTCTTTAACACGTCATGATAATAGCTGTTTATTAAGGTTATTATAAATATTATTGTCGTACAGTGAATTTGATTTTATTCACTTCAAATAAAGAGAAAATGTCACTAAGGCGCTATTAGCATTCAAAACAATTCGAGAGCAAACTGACATTTATAACAACGTGGGTCCCCAGATATCTCCATGATGACTTAGTGACGCATTGTTTGTGGTGAATTTAAACAAGAAACAAGTTCAAATTTGATGTTTAAAACATTATAGATCCCCAGCATTTTTCATGTATAGGATCAGTCAGTTAAGTACCATACGTGATACACACTTGGGCGATCATGTCTTGAAAAAGACATGACTGGGCAGAAGATTATCCAGTAGGATGCCATTGCTTTCTGCAGTAGAGTGGTTGCCAGCCAAGGCTATAGAACCAAATCTACCCTGTTATTTAACCCATAACAGGAGGGAAGAGACTGATTAATACCTTTCTCAAGGGTATTTGTGTGTAAGTGAATGCTAGGAATTTAACTTGAATTCGAACTCGGCTCCCCGATTTGTCGTTCCGAGCTGATATCCACTGCACCACAACGCACATCCAACGCACATGCATAGGATACAAATGCTATATAATCCATCAACCAACTAAAGAAATACAAAATAAATTGCACACCCGCAAAACCGGATTCAAACGACTAAAAGCATTTAAGGATGTCCTCCGACCGGTCACAGTCAGTTCGTCCGAGGGAAGCAGTATCTGACAGCATCTCACCATGTAAATAAGAAACTTCAAGCTGATTCGCCCTCACTGCCAATTTCCTTTTCATCTTTTTCATTCCACGCCAACCCAGACATAGGTCACGCCACAGTTTCATTCACCCTCTTCTTCCAACATCCTTCTCCTCATTTTCACACCACACCGCTAAAGAGAACAACACAACGACCAAATGGACGCGTTAAGTACTACTCCCTTATTTGTCTCTCTCTCTCTCTCTCTCTCTCTCTCTCTCTCTCTACTAAAAAGAGGAAGGAACAAAGACTTTACATTCTGCTACTATACAACCATGAACTCTAAAATTCTGAGGATATTTTTAAGACGTACATTTCTCTTCTAACAATTTTAACTACAGAGCTGTATCACCGAGGCCCCTACACATGACCCTCAAAGATTTTTATTAAGCTGCGCAGCCATCAAAAAACGGTACTATTAAAATATTTACAAATTAACGTTAACTTTTTTTTAACCCGACAACACTAATCATGGGTATCATGGGTATATAGTACCCAGCGCAAATGACGTTATTTTAATTACAATTTGATTAAATTTTCAGTACTTGATTTTTTTACCTAAATAATGTTTTTCAGTTTCTATTAATGTTAACTCAAAGTACAAATTTGAAGTGCCTGTATATAAAATATTTTAAATATTTTATATATATTTAATATTTTTTTGGCATTTTCAAAATTGAGTATGATATACCCATGGTTAGTAATGGTAGAACTTTAATTGATGGTTAGTGTTCAAGGGTTAATTAGAAGATATGGATAATATATTAAATATTCTGACAGACAGATGAAGATGGTACAGTTGTACCCATTCTGTCTATAACACTACACTATAATAAAAAATCTCAGCAATAAATGAGTATAAATCAATGTATAATAGTAAGTCTTCAACTGTCAAAAAATAACCCCCCCCCTCTCTCTCTCTCTCTCTCTCTCTCTCTCTCTCTCTCTGTTTTGGAAATAATTTATACTTTTTTTCTTATTTCTTAATACATAAAGTTATGAATCAGAAAACTCATGAGTGATATTTTAATATCAGTGAAGCCTGAAGTGTATTGCCAAAACCGAACAAAATGGCTTCCCTTAAGCAATATAAGATACGCTGAAACTACCTTGATAGTTTTTTTTTTTCATTAGCTCTTTAATAAATGTCCGCCCTCCATGCTATCTCTATATATTTATTAAACATAGTATGGCACAAGGCTACAAAAAATGGAGCTCTTGGTGAAGATTTTGTTCCCTAAACGCGAGTAACTGTCCGCGCTTAGACATGCAAGAAGCGTAATAATCAGGAAGACTGTAATCGACAGCTCGAGATCAAATTCAGGTCTGATCGGCTGGGGTTCGGCATCGTTTAATGCTTTCGGTAATGAATGGCGAAGGACGCATTTCAAAAGCTAAACAGAGTATTGAGAGACAGGAAACAAAGAAAAGAGTACTGAACTGTTATGTAATATCAGTCCTCCTATATGGCAGTGAATGCTGGACAATCTCCTCACAGATGAAGAAGAGACTTGAAGCAACAGAAACAAAGAAAAGAGTAATGAACTGTTATGTAATATCAGTCCTCCTATATGGCAGTGAATGCTGGACAATCTCCTCACAGATGAAGAAGAGACTTGAAGCAACAGAAACAAAGAAAAGAGTAATGAACTGTTATGTAATATCAGTCCTCCTATATGGCAGTGAATGCTGGACAATCTCCTCACAGATGAAGAAGAGACTTGAAGCAACAGAAACAAAGAAAAGAGTAATGAACTGTTATGTAATATCAGTCCTCCTATATGGCAGTGAATGCTGGACAATCTCTTCACAGATGAAGAAGAGACTTGAAGCAACAGAAACAAAGAAAAGAGTAATGAACTGTTATGTAATATCAGTCCTCCTATATGGCAGTGAATGCTGGACAATCTCTTCACAGATGAAGAAGAGACTTGAAGCAACAGAAACAAAGAAAAGAGTAATGAACTGTTATGTAATATCTGTCCCCCTATATGGGAGTGAATGCTGGACAATCTCCTCACAGATGAAGAAGAGACTTGAAGCAACAAAAACAAAGAAAAGAGTACTGAACTGTTATGTAATATCAGTCCTCCTATATGGCAGTGAATGCTGGACAATCTCTTCACAGATGAAGAAGAGACTTGAAGCAACAGAAACAAAAAAAAGAGTAATGAACTGTTATGTAATATCAGTCCTCCTATATGGCAGTGAATGCTGGACAATCTCTTCACAGATGAAGAAGAGACTTGAAGCAACAGAAACAAAGAAAAGAGTACTGAACTGTTATGTAATATCAGTCCCCCTATATGGCAGTGAATGCTGGACAATCTCCTCACAGATGAAGAAGAGACTTGAAGCAACAACAACAAAGAAAAGAGTACTGAACTGTTATGTAATATCAGTCCCCCTATATGGCAGTGAATGCTGGACAATCTCCTCACAGATGAAGAAGAGACTTGAAGCAACAAAAACAAAGAAAAGAGTAATGAACTGTTATGTAATATCAGTCCTCCTATATGGCAGTGAATGCTGGACAATCTCTTCACAGATGAAGAAGAGACTTGAAGCAACAGAAACAAAGAAAAGAGTAATGAACTGTTATGTAATATCAGTCCTCCTATATGGCAGTGAATGCTGGACAATCTCCTCACAGATGAAGAAGAGACTTGAAGCAACAGAAACAAAGAAAAGAGTAATGAACTGTTATGTAATATCAGTCCTTCTATATGACATTGAATGCTGGACAGTCTCCTCACAGATGAAGAAGAGACTTGAAGCAACAGAAACAAAGAAAAGAGTAATGAACTTTTATGTAATATCAGTCCTCCTATATGGCAGTGAATGCTGGACAATCTCCTCACAGATGTAGAAGAGACTTGAAGCAACAGAAACAAAGAAAAGAGTAATGAACTGTTATGTAATATCAGTCCTTCTATATGACATTGAATGCTGGACAGTCTCCTCACAGATGAAGAAGAGACTTGAAGCAACAGAAACAAAGAAAAGAGTAATGAACTGTTATGTAATATCAGTCCTTCTATATGACATTGAATGCTGGACAGTCTCCTCACAGATGAAGAAGAGACTTGAAGCAACAGAAACAAAGAAAAGAGTAATGAACTTTTATGTAATATCAATCCTCCTATATGGCAGTGAATGCTGGACAATCTCCTCACAGATGTAGAAGAGACTTGAAGCAACAGAAACAAAGAAAAGAGTAATGAACTGTTATGTAATATCAGTCCTCCTATATGGCAGTGAATGCTGGACAATCTCTTCACAGATGAAGAAGAGACTTGAAGCAACAGAAACAAAGAAAAGAGTAATGAACTGTTATGTAATATCAGTCCTTCTATATGACATTGAATGCTGGACAGTCTCCTCACAGATGAAGAAGGGACTTGAAGCAACAGAAACAAAGAAAAGAGTAATGAACTTTTATGTAATATCGGTCCTCCTATATGGCAGTGAATGCTGGACAATCTCCTCACAGATGTAGAAGAGACTTGAAGCAACAGAAACAAAGAAAAGAGTAATGAACTGTTATGTAATATCAGTCCTTCTATATGACATTGAATGCTGGACAGTCTCCTCACAGATGAAGAAGAGACTTGAAGCAACAGAAACAAAGAAAAGAGTAATGAACTTTTATGTAATATCAGTCCTCCTATATGGCAGTGAATGCTGGACAATCTCCTCACAGATGTAGAAGAGACTTCAAGCAACAGAAACAAAGAAAAGAGTAATGAACTGTTATGTAATATCAGTCCTTCTATATGGCAGTGAATGCTGGACAATCTCCTCACAGATGAAGACGAGACTTGAAGCAACAGAAACAAAGAAAAGCGTAATGAACTTTTATGTAATATCAGTCCTCCTATATGGCAGTGAATGCTGGACAATCTCCTCACAGATGAAGAAGGGACTTGAAGCAACAGAAACAAAGAAAAGAGTAATGAACTTTTATGTAATATCAGTCCTTCTATATGGCAGTGAATGCTGGACAATCTCCTCACAGATGAAGAAGAGACTTGAAGCAATAGAAACAAAAAAAAGAGTAATGAACTGTTATGTAATATCAGTCCTTCTATATGGCAGTGAATGCTGGACAATCTCCTCACAGATGAAGAAGGGACTTGAAGCAACAGAAACAAAGAAAAGAGTAATGAACTTTTATGTAATATCAGTCCTTCTATATGGCAGTGAATGCTGGACAATCTACTCACAGATGAAGAAGGGACTTGAAGCAACAGAAACAAAGAAAAGAGTAATGAACTTTTATGTAATATCAGTCCTCCTATATGGCAGTGAATGCTGGACAATCTCCTCTCAGATGAAGAAGGGACTTGAAGCAACAGAAACAAAGAAAAGAGTAATGAACTTTTATGTAATATCAGTCCTTCTATATGGCAGTGAATGCTGGACAATCTCCTCACAGATGAAGAAGAGACTTGAAGCAATAGAAACAAAAAAAGAGTAATGAACTGTTATGTAATATCAGTCCTTCTATATGGCAGTGAATGCTGGAAAATCTCCTCACAGATGAAGAAGGGACTTGAAGCAACAGAAACAAAGAAAAGAGTAATGAACTTTTATGTAATATCAGTCCTTCTATATGGCAGTGAATGCTGGACAATCTCCTCACAGATGAAGAAGGGACTTGAAGCAACAGAAACAAAAAAAAGAGTAATGAAATGTTATGTAATATCAGTCCTCCTATATGGCAGTGAATGCTGGACAATCTCCTCACAGATGTAGAAGAGACTTGAAGCAACAGAAACAAAGAAAAGAGTAATGAACTGTTATGTAATATCAGTCCTTCTATATGGCAGTGAATGCTGGACAATCTCCTCACAGATGTAGAAGGGACTTGAAGCAACAGAAACAAAGAAAAGCGTAATGAACTGTTATGTAATATCAGTCCTCCTATATGGCAGTGAATGCTGGACAATCTCCTCACAGATGAAGAAGGGACTTGAAGCAACAGAAACAAAGAAAAGCGTAATGAACTGTTATGTAATATCAGTCCTCCTATATGGCAGTGAATGCTGGACAATCTCCTCACAGATGAAGAAGGGACTTGAAGCAACAGAAACAAAGAAAAGAGTAATGAACTGTTATGTAATATCAGTCCTTCTATATGACATTGAATGCTGGACAGTCTCCTCACAGATGAAGAAGAGACTTGAAGCAACAGAAACAAAGAAAAGAGTAATGAACTTTTATGTAATATCAGTCCTCCTATATGGCAGTGAATGCTGGACAATCTCCTCACAGATGTAGAAGAGACTTGAAGCAACAGAAACAAAGAAAAGAGTAATGAACTGTTATGTAATATCAGTCTTTCTATATGACATTGAATGCTGGACAGTCTCCTCACAGATGAAGAAGAGACTTGAAGCAACAGAAACAAAGAAAAGAGTAATGAACTGTTATGTAATATCAGTCCTCCTATATGGCAGTGAATGCTGGACAATCTCCTCACAGATGTAGAAGAGACTTGAAGCAACAGAAACAAAGAAAAGAGTAATGAACTGTTATGTAATATCAGTCCTTCTATATGACATTGAATGCTGGACAGTCTCCTCACAGATGAAGAAGAGACTTGAAGCAACAGAAACAAAGAAAAGAGTAATGAACTTTTATGTAATATCAGTCCTCCTATATGGCAGTGAATGCTGGACAATCTCCTCACAGATGTAGAAGAGACTTCAAGCAACAGAAACAAAGAAAAGAGTAATGAACTGTTATGTAATATCAGTCCTTCTATATGACATTGAATTCTGGACAGTCTCCTCACAGATGAAGAGACTTTGAAGCAACAGAAACAAAAAGTAATGAACTTTTATGTAATATCAGTCCTCCTATGTGGCAGTGAATGCTGGACAATCTCCTCACAGATGTAGAAGAGACTTCAAGCAACAGAAACAAAGAAAAGAGTAATGAACTGTTATGTAATATCAGTCCTTCTATATGTTGATGAATGCTGGACAATCTCCTCACAGATGAAGAAGAGACTTGGGCTTAACCATAGAAAACAAAGAAAAGCGTAATGAACTTTTATGTAATATCAGTCCTCTATGTAATGGTGAATGTGGACAAAATCTCCTCACAGATGAAGAAGGGACTTGAAGCAACAGAAACAAAGAAAAGAGTAATGAACTTTTGTAACAATATCAGTCCTCCTATGTGGCAGTGAATGCTGGACAGTCTCCTCACAGATGAAGGAAGACTTGAAGCAACGAAGCAAAGAAAAGCGTAATGAACTTTTATGTAATATCAGTCTCCTATGCTGGCAGTGAATGCTGGACAATCTCCTCACAGATGAAGAAGAGACTTGACAACAGAAACAAAGAAAAGCGTAATGAACTTGTATGTAATATCAGTCCTCCTATATGGCAGTGAATGCTGGACAATCTCTTCACAGATGAAGAAAGACTTGAAGCAACAGAAACAAAGAAAGAGTAATGAACTGTTTATGTAATATCAGTCCTTCTATATGGCAGTGAATGCTGGACAATCTCCTCACAGATGAAGAAGGGACTTGAAGCAACAGAAACAAAGAAAAGAGTAATAGACATGTAATATCAGTCCTTCCATATGGCAGTGAATGCTGGACAATCTCCTCACAGATGAAGAAGGGACTTGAAGCAACAGAAACAAGAAAAGAGTAATGAACTTTTATGTAATATAATGATCCTCCTATATGGCAGTGAATGTGGACAATCTCCTCACAGATAGAAGAGGGACTTGGAGAAACAGGGAAACAAAAGAGTAATAGAAACTTGTGTAATATCAGTCCTTCTATGTGGCAGTGAATGCTGGACAATCTCCTCACAGATGAAGAAGACTTGAAGCAATAGAAACAAAAAAAAGAGTAAATGGGCCTTGTGTAATATCAGTCTTCTATATGGCAGTGAATGCTGGACAATCTCCTCACAGATGAAGAAGAGACTTGAGCTTAACTGACGAAAGAAAAGAAGTAATGAACTTTTATGTAATATCAGTCCTTCTATATGGCAGTGAATGCTGGACAATCTCCTCACAGATGAAGAAGGGACTTGAAGCAACAGAAACAAAAAAAGAGTAATGAACTGTTATGCAATATCAGTCCTTCTATATAACTTGATGAATGCTGGACAATCTCCTCACAGATGTAGAAGAGACTTGAAGCAACAGAAACAAAGAAAGAGTAATGAACTGTTATGTAATATCAGTCCTTCTATATGGCAGTGAGATAACTGGGACAAATATCCTCACAGATGTAGAAGGGACTTGAAGCAACAAGAAGCAAAGAAAAGCGTAATGAACTGTTATGTAATATCAGTCCTCCTGTAGCAGTGAATGCTGGACAATCTCCTCACAGATGAAGAAGGGACTTGACAACAGAAACAAAGAAAAGCGTAATGAACTGTCATGTAATATCAGTCCTCCTATATGGCAGTGAATGCTGGACAATCTCCTCACAGATGAAGAAGGGACTTGAAGCAACAGAAACAAAGAAAAGAGTAATGAACTGTTATGTAATATCAGTCCTCCTATATGGCAGTGAATGCTGGACAATCTCCTCACAGATGTAGAAGAGACTTGAAGCAACAGAAACAAAGAAAAGCGTAATGAACTGTTATGTAATATCAGTCCTCCTATATGGCAGTGAATGCTGGACAATCTCCTCACAGATGAAGAAGGGACTTGAAGCAACAGAAACAAAGAAAAGCGTAATGAACTGTTATGTAATATCAGTCCTCCTATATGGCAGTGAATGCTGGACAATCTCCTCACAGATGTAGAAGAGACTTGAAGCAACAGAAACAAAGAAAAGAGTAATGAACTGTTATGTAATATCAGTCCTTCTATATGGCAGTGAATGCTGGACAATCTCCTCACAGATGAAGAAGGGACTTGAAGCAACAGAAACAAAGAAAAGCGTAATGAACTGTTATGTAATATCAGTCCTCCTATATGGCAGTGAATGCTGGACAATCTCCTCACAGATGAAGAAGGGACTTGAAGCAACAGAAACAAAGAAAAGAGTAATGAACTTTTATGTAATATCAGTCCTTCTATATGGCAGTGAATGCTGGACAATCTCCTCACAGATGAAGAAGGGACTTGAAGCAACAGAAACAAAGAAAAGCGTAATGAACTTTTATGTAATATCAGTCCTCCTATATTGCAGTGAATGCTGTACAATCTCTTTACAGATGAAGAAGATACTTAAAGCAACAGAAACAAAGAAAAGGGTACTGTACTCTTATGTAATATCAGTCCTCTTATATGGCAGTGAATGCTGGACAATCTCCTCACAGATGAAGAAGAGACTTGAAACAAGAGAAACTAAGAAAAGTGTACTAAAATGTCATGTAATATAGGTCTTCTTATATGACAGTGAATCCTGGACAATCTCTTCACAGATGAAGAATATACTTGAAGCAACAGAAACAAAAAAAAAAGTGTGATTGGACTGTTATATGATATCAGTCCTCCTTTAGAGCCTGTCAATAACACTGAGATGAACAACAGAGGTGCCTGACCATATATGACAGCAATATTCTATGTGCGGACGGATGGTTGATTTGTATATGTGCAAGATGAATTCAGGCGGAAAAAAACTTCCTGGCCCGACACAGTGACCCAACCTTCTAGGCAGTGGATTGATCTATTTACTCAATGTAATGATTTCACTTGAGGTCGGAAGATAGGGTAAGGTTCCTACACCGTAATCGGGAATACCTTGCTATTATATCCCGGATACAGTAAGACATTGCAACAGCGTTACCACCCTGTTATATCCCAGATGCAACAAGACATTGAACCATGTTTATCCTACTGTTTCTCAGATAACAGTCAGAAAGAGACGGATAACTTTTTTAGGAAGTAATGAATAAAGAAAGTTTGGTGAATTAACACTCATATTAAAGATAGAAAGGACATCGGGAATGGTAGGTAATCAACTTGAATTTGAAATATCCGTGTGTTCTGGTGCAATAGATATCGACTCGGAACGAGCGACTGGAGAGCCGATATCGAATTCCAGTTGAATTCGTTGCTTTCACTTACTTGCAAATACAATTAGGAAAGTTATTAATCCGTCTGTTCTCCCTCCAGTTATGGGTTAAATAGCAGAATAGATTGGATTCTATAGCCTTGGTTGGCAAGGAGTCTACCGCAGAAAGTAATGGCAACCTACTGCAGGAAAATCTTTTGCCCAATCTGTCATGTCTCTTTCGAGACATGATCGCCCAAGCATGTATTGCTTATGGCAGTTAACTCACTGATTATCGGAACGCTGCGATAAAGGGAAGTTGTACAGAGACATGAGTTTTGTAGTACCTGGGACAGAATAATTATGTTATAGCCAGTATTTAGCCATTGTCGACATTATGTTGATGTTGTTAGAACCAGTATGTATAGTAGAGCCTGTTAGTTGGCAACAGATCCCAAAATAGGAAAAGCCTTAAAAAGACACAGAATCGTGTTTATTGAATTTTAGTTTTAATGATTTATGTTTTGGAGAAAATGTCAAAAAATATTGCGATTTTTCTTATCGTGAGTAAAAATGCAACGACTATGAATGCTAGAAAAAGATTTTTTTTTTCTCATTTAATAAAAAGAAAGAAATTATTTCGTTTTCCATTTTGATATGACACATATACCCTGAAGAGTTCAACTGAAAGTCATCAGAAAAAACGTTAAAAACTGTAATCCACTGTTTTTTTTATTTTTAGCGCGCGCGCACACACACACGCACACACACACACACACACACACTGACATATATATATATATATATATATATATATATATATATGCTCTAAAACGGTAAGAAAATATTATTTGCATATTGTGCACTTTTCACGTCGTTACCAAATGGGAGCCGAGCTCGAATTCCAGTTGAATTTTTTGCATTCACTTATGCACAAATACCCTTGGAAAAGGTACTAATCCGTCTCTTTCCTCCAGTTATGGGTTAAATAATAGGACACATTGAGGTCTATAGCCTTGGCTGGCAACCAGTCTGCCGCAGAAAGCAATGAACCGATTTTCTTGAAAATTTACACACTGGTACTATAAGTGTCTGCAAGTGTTCTTAACTAGGTTTTGTGTCGAGGTACCACGATAAATAACGAAAATCGATAATCGAAAAAATCGGGTTATAGAAGTAGTGGTCCAATTTTAAGCAAATTTGATACACTCATAGACAAAGACATAAGAAACGATATTCAGAAGTTTCAAGGTTGCAGTTACTACAATAGTGCAGACAATCCATTATATATATATATATATATATATATATATATAAGGCAAGACATTTGTGTCTGTGTCTGTTTATCTGCCTGTAAGTCTATATTTTTTCAGCCCTTTTATTTTAGTTTTTGCTTCGGGTTTGGCTCTATGTAGGTATAATTGTAGTTCTTAGTATCAGCCATGATACCATTTACTCAGAGGACTTATTTAACCTTCAAAATTCAGTTTACGACGAAAAAAAACTTATTTGATATCGATACCAGGAAATTAAAATTTGACTTACTTAGTACCTGTCAAAAATAAAACATGGCTTATGAAAACTGACCAATAATAAATAAAATTTATTAAAAAATTAAGTAAGGAGATTCTGTCCACACGCTCTGTATATTAAATTAAAAATTAATTGAGTAAATATAAAAAAATACCAAATTCATTCAACCTATACAGTGAGATGATTCTGAGAAAATTACAAATTTTATTAGGATTTATTGTTGGCAGTCACAATCTTAACAATATACGTTGATTGCAGACAATGATCTCTTAAGTACTCCTATACAAGACAGTGAAGCAAAATGAGAAGATACGAACTGAACAAAGACGATTAAAAAAAAAGAATAGCCCAATATTCTAATTACAGATATTGGAGACACCGACATGAAACAATTAAAAAATATAAAAATTTCGGACACGTGTAAACAGAAAAGGAAAAGTGCGAAAAAGAAATCTGAAGATGCATTGGATTAGCAAAAGTTGTCTTTCAAAAGCAAAGCAACGTATTAAGAAATAGTAAAACGTCGTTAAAAACAAAGAAAAAAGACTGAACTTTTATGTAATATCAGTCCTCTTATATGGCAGTGAATGTTGGACAATCTCCTCACAGATGAAGAAGAGACTTGAAGCAAGAGAAACAAAGACAAGATTACTGAACTCTTATGTAATATCAGTCCTCCTATGTGGCAGTGAATGCTGGACAATCTCCTCACAGATGAAGAAGAGACTTGAAGCAAGAGAAACAAAGACAAGATTACTGAACTCTTATGTAATATCAGTCCTCCTATGTGGCAGTGAATGCTGGACAATCTCTTCACAGATGAAG
Source organism: Ascarosepion bandense (assembly GCA_037127315.1). Lineage (NCBI taxonomy): Eukaryota > Metazoa > Mollusca > Cephalopoda > Sepiida > Sepiidae > Ascarosepion > Ascarosepion bandense. The sequence continues at coordinate 1,373,966 of JBBBDQ010028683.1, forward strand.
AAGAGACTTGAAGCAACAGAAACAAAGAAAAGAGTAATGAACTGTTATGTAATATCAGTCCTCCTATATGGCAGTGAATGCTGGACAATCTCTTCACAGATGAAGAAGAGACTTGAAACAACAGAAACAAAGAAAAGAGTAATGAACTGTTATGTAATATCAGTCCTCCTATATGGCAGTGAATGCTGGACAATCTTTTCACAGATGAAGAAGAGACTTGAAGCAACAGAAACAAAGAAAAGAGTAATGAACTGTTATGTAATATTAGTCCTCCTATATGGCAGTGAATGTTGGACAATCTCCTCACAGATGAAGAAGAGACTTGAAGCAAGAGAAACAAAGAAAAGGGTACTGAATTGTTAAGTAATATCAGTCCTCCTATGTGGCAGTGAATGCTGGACAATCTCCTCACAGATGAAGAAGAGACTTGACGCAAGAGAAACAAAGAAAAGTGTACTGAACTGTTATGTAATATCAGTCCTCCTATGTGGCAGTGAATGCTGGACAATCTCCTCACAGATGAAGAAGAGACTTGACGCAAGAGAAACAAAGAAAAGTGTACTGAACTGTTATGTAATATCAGTCCTCCTATGTGGCAGTGAATGCTGGATGATCTCCTCACATATTAAGAGACTTGAAGCAAAAGAAACAAAGAAAAGTGTGCTGAACTGTTACTTAATATTAGTTCTCCTATATGGCAGTGAATGCTGGACAATCTCTTCACAGATGAAGAAGAGACTTGAGGTCATGGAAATGTCGTTTTACAGGCGATATGGTTTGATTGTATATGTTTACACCATATCGACCTTTCAATAGGCTATTTGACGCTGAATTCAAAATATGAAAAATCAAATTTCATAATGAATTCTTGAGAATGACATGTACTTCTGCTTTGTAAATAACTTCTTCTGTTTTACAGTGTCCGTCAAATAGGCATTTATTTTTATCCCTACAGTTATATATCTATATATATAATTCAATATATGTTTATCCCTACAGTTTCACACACACACACACACACGCGCGCGCGCGCGCTCGCGCGCAGACACACACACACACACACACACACACATATATATATATATATATATATATATATATATATATATAACTGTAGGGTTTTTAAAATAAATGCCTACTTGACGGACTTTGTAAAACAGAATAAGTTCTTTACAAAGTACATGATACAGATGGACAAAGAAAAACATATTTAGGACCCACAAAAGGTATTCTTAAAAACCGACAGAATAATCACGTCTTCCTTCGATCTGGAAAACCTTAAAAATTGCACCAAACTGGAAACTTATTTGTGGATGTTGAGAGAAAAAATGACAAAGACTCTGATAAAAATTTAAAAAAAGCCAAAACTTACAACAGTGGTGATACCTACTAATTGTGCCATGAAGAACAGTTAGCCATAATATTATTTCCAGAATAAAATAAAATTCTTACATGAAAAATCAGAAATAATGTCCAGCTGTTATCATTCGAAAAAATATATCTTAGGATCATGCAAACATAGATAAGAGTGATTAAGACCCTTAAGTACTTCCTCCCTAATTCTTAAATTTTGGTTATTTCAAACTTCCAGTCGCGGGTTCTTAAAATTCGTTTGAAAACGTTGGAAATCAGTTTTTTTAATTCGCCTGAAGATACCGAAAATTTGAAACTAATGTTGCGTAAATAATTGTTTTTCAAATTATATATATATATATATATATATATATATATATATATATACTAGCAGTATATCCCGGCGTTGCTCGGGTGTAATGAAAGCTTTAAAACTAATCCATGGTCCTGGAGCTCAGACTCTTTGGACGTTGGCACGAAAGACTAAAAAGCAATAGTTGTTTCCAGTTAAAGCGAAACCGTAGACTGAAAGAAAAATGAATGGATGTAAGTCAAATTTTGATTTCCTGGTATCGATATCAAATAAGTTTTTTTCGTCGTAAACTGAATTTTGAAGGCTAAATAAGTTCTCTGAGTAAATGGTATCATGGCTGAGACTAAGAACTACAATTATACCTATTTAGAGCCAAACCCGAAGCAAAAATTAAAATAAAAAGGCTGAAAAAAAAATAGACATACAGGCAGATAAACAGACACACACACACACACACACACACACACACACACACACACACACACACATATATATATATATATATATATATATTATCGATTTTCTGCACTATTGTAAGAACTGCAACCTTGAAACTTCTGAATATCGTTTCTTATGTCTTTGTCTATGGGTGTATGAAATTTGATTAAAATCGGACCACTCCTTCTATAACCCGAATTCTGTCTTCCTGAAACCGAATTTTTTGATTATCGAATTTTGATATTTCTCGGGAGTACCTCGACACAAAATCTAGCTAAGAACACTTGCATACGCTTATAGTACAACTGTGTAAATTTTGAAGAAAATCGTTTCAGCCGTTTCGGAGTAACGGACACACACACACAGAGACACACACACAGAGACACACACACACAGAAAAAGTTCCATTTATAAATAAGTTTATATATATATATTTAATCATATCACCCCGAGCAAGGCAGTAACGCCACTGATGTACAGGGGGCTACATAAGAGTGAAGATATTGGAAAAGAGAAAACCGGAAACCGCTTCCTAAACAGGAAAGAAGGGATGCGCCTCTTCACCTGTTCAATAGATGTGGGGGGAGTGTGAACCGGGCGATAGTTTAGTCTATCTACTCCAAATATATATTATAACATAATATATATAGTAGGACCTTAAATAAGTCCACGTTGATTTTTCATGAAATGTAATGTTTTATTTACAAAAATTAGTAAGAAGTATTGTACATCGCTAGGCGCTTCTTTTTCATCTCTGTGTCGAGCAGTGTCTATTTACACACAGTGGAAAAGGGCGAGTAATAACTGATCATTATTAGATAAAAATAAGTAGAATATATGTCTAGACATTGGCTATCGAACGAGAACAATCTACCCTCTAAATTAAATAAAGTATTTACTTCAGAATGACCTGTAGGTTATCCAGATCGATGAGGAAGGCCAGATGACCCAGTGATCGAAACGTTGTCATAACAACAACAAGGATGAGGACAATAGTCTAAATATAAGTAGAGTAAATAGCAATGAATGATCGATGCGAACAATGAAGATGTTCTAAGGACAATGTTACAAAAAATCTTATAAAGTTAGTTTTAAGTATAGTGTTGGGGCGCTCTCCACCTTTCCACGGAAATGGACTCTTCGAATCACTATATAAAATAGTATTGATTATACCTCGAGGAAGGAAGTCGAGTAAGGAAGTTGAGTAAGCGAGTCAGTCGGGTATTTCCGGTCTTGCACCGGAAGTGTTCTACTAGTCAATCTATCACGTCTCTACGATAATACTGTATACTAATTACCTTGTTCTGTATTCTACTAATCCTCACCTCATGTAAATACTTCTCTTTCCTGTCAATACACCTACTTTTATACTATTACGGTGTTTTATATTATTTCACATAATTCTGTTAACCGACGTAACATATAGTTATTGAATAATTCTTTACCACAAAATTTGCAACAATTTTTAGATAAGTAAAAAAATAATTTCCTTTTTTTCCTGAATCAATGTGATCCATGTCTTCAACTGACATGTGAAAACAATTGTGTATGCAACCAAACCTAGTTCATTAGAAGATTTGAAAACTAAAATAACTAATGTGATTTCAGACATTACTGTACATCAGTTGGCAAATGTTTTCTGTGAACTACAAAATCGTATTACCCTTTGTATTGCTAATGATGGAGGACATGTGGAAACTTAAATAAAATTTCAGTAAAACCTTAAAAAATATAGATTTACTTCTTTCTAATCATTTTTACAAATTATTTCTATCGCAAATACAAATAAAGTTATGATTTTTTAAAAGTGCACACGAACTTTATAGACACCATTTTCATGGTAACTGCACTGACGAGCTTGTCCCACTACTACTCCGACTACATGTATTAACGCGTGCTACTTAATTTGACATCAAGGTTCAAACCATTTACCGTCGAAATAGTTAAATGCAACCTTCTCTTCTGCTCTAACAGTTTCTTTTCTCGTACTTCTCGTTTGTGGATTGTTTCCATCTGATTGCTTCCACGATAGCTTCAATCTCAAAATATTTAAATGCAACGTTAACTTCAATTTGCTAACTACTTGATTCCCATCCATCTCTTATTTTTTCTTCGACATCCCCTGTACATTTTGTATTGTCTCAGTGTAACCCCCCCACCCCCACTGTGCACCAGTGGCAGATCTACCTTGCTTGGGGTGGAATATTTATAAAAACAACTATCTGTGTAAATGGATGGCAGGAAAGAGACCCGGAAGAATATTAAAAAGTGAAACATTGCTAAGAGCTACAGAGAATAGGAAGTGGTGTAGAGCCATGATCACCCTACCTAACAATCTTGTGCAAATGGATGACTAACAGGGAGTATATTAAAAAGTGAAACATTGCTAAAAGCTACAGAGAATAGAAAGTGGTGGAGAGCCATGATCACCCTAAGTAAAAAAGACCAACATTGATAAGAGCTACTAAGAACAGGAAGAAGTGGAGATCCATGATCAACCTTTGCAAGGAGATAGTGTAAATGGATGTCAGAATAGAGAGTAGGAAGAAAAGTAAAAAGTGAAACATTTTTAAGAGCTACAAAGAATAGGATATAGTGGAGAACCATGATCAACCTACCTAACAATCTTGTGTAAATAGATTATCAACAGGGAGTAGGGGTGATAGTAAAAAGACCAACATTGCTAAGTGCTACGAAGAATAGGAAGTAGTGGAGAGCCATAATCATTTTATCTAAAAATCTTGTATAAATGGATGCCTAACAGGGAGTAGGAGGGATAGTAAAAAGACCAACATTGCGAAGTGCTACAAAGAATAAGAAGTAGTGAAGAGCCTTGATCAACTTATCTAACAATCTTGTATAAATAGATGCCCAACAGAGAATAGGAGGGATAGTAAAAGAAAACAACAATGCTAACAGCTACAAAGAACAGGAAGTAGTGGAGATCCATGATCAACCGTTATAACGAGATGTCAGGATAGAGAGTAGGAGAGCTAGAAAAAAGAGACACTTTACCAAGAGCTACAACAAATAGGAAGTAGTGGAGAGTCATGATCAACCTACGTAACAATCTCGATTAAATGGATGCCCAACAGAGAATGAATAGGAAGTAGTGGAGATCCATGATCAACCGCTATAACGAGATTGTGTAAAATGGGTGTCAGGATAGAGAGTTACAAAGAATAGGAAATAGTGGTGAACCATGATCAGCCTACCTACGAATCTTGTTTAAATAGATGGCAGAATAGAGTCGGAGAGACAGTAAAAAGACAAGAGGTACAAAGAATAGGAAGTAGTGGAGAGTCATGATAAACCGACATAGCATTATTGTGTAAATCTATGACAGAACAGGGCATAATTGCCTACGTCCTGAATGGATACCCACAGAAGGAAACTAAAAAATAATTTTGGCTGAAGTGTACGTTAGTTAGAGGCTGTTTCTTTGGACTGTAATAAAGTAATCTTGAAATTATTTCGAATTTTTGTTCTCATCTTGGTTGATATAAGTGTTATAATAGACAGAACGTTTCGACCAAGTACCCTCTGGTCATCATCAGGTATCCATAGATTGGCTGATGTGGAAAATCTTGTTGATTATTGCGAAATATCCTGTGATATATTATTGCTCTTTCATGCTGGAATTTGGTACTCTCACTACCAAGTCCAAGGATCGAACTCATGACCACTAGATGATACTAAAACATGCATAATCAACTACTATATCTTATGCACCACCGTCCCGAACGATTTTAGTGGTGTATTTTTGATCAATTTTAGTGGTGTATTTTTGGAGCCTTTTATATTCAGTATCAGATGGATTTTGTCAACTGGAGTTCGTGCCACTTGTCATAATTTGGATTTATTTCTGAGACACAACAATAATTGATTTCACAAGGTATTTCGCAATAATCAACCAAGATTATTGAAAAATTACGTATCTCAGAAATAAATACAAATTGTAATAAAGTAGGTTGCTTTCTTATCTATTCGAACCCGCCACTTCTTGTTCGAAACCATTGCTCAGAGTCTCACTTGTTACCTCTCTTCTTTTCTGTTCTCAACTGATATCATTTTACTTTTATTTAAAAATGATGTTCGGTTTGTAATCCTGGCAAAATCTTTATCGGAACTAATTCTACCGGCAAAGTTTATATTTCTTCAATATCAATTCATTCTGTTTTTTTCCCCCCAGTTATTTATTTATTTTCTCCATTCCAGCTGAACTTAAATTCCTTCATAAGAATGTGTTTCACATTCCTTCGTGACATTTTATTCTGACAAGTGAACAACTGAATGCTTCATTGTTCTTTGGAATGAAGTTATTGTGCCGCACACACACACACACACACACACACACACACACACACACACACACACACACACACAGGTCCTGGGCATGACGGTAAACTGCATCCGGCAGCAAGGCCTCTAATTGGAAGGTTGTGAGGAGCATGGAACCACCTCTTAATTGCTGTTGTTCTCAGGTCCACCCTGACCCGGAGTGGTAGCACCTGTTAGGGTCCCAGCTATGGACAAATAATTACCCCCACAAAAAAAAACTGGGGGTTAAAACACTATGAAAGTATAAAAATACACTTTTATAGAAATATATACATAAAAATAACACATTTTCGAAGGAAAAAAATTCTCAGCAAAACATTTTTGAATACAAGACTAGAAGATATTTTCAGTTTTCTAAAATAAAAAAGAATAAAAACAGTTTTATTAAAATTTGATTAAATCAACCTTCTCACTATAACTGAACATTTAATAAAAAATACCTTAAAACCCCATCTTTTTGGCATTAAATAACCCACAGAGGTTGATACGCCGTTAAACAAAACTTAAACTCACACACACACACACACACACACACACACACACACACACACACACACACACACAATAATAATAATACGATCGCTTGACGTTTGTCAAGGGTACGTTGTAATTGCGCCCATGTTAATTCTCTGACAAAAAGAATCTATAATATTCACAGAATCCTTCTGTAGAACAACATTTCTGCTGCCTTAAGTCTCCTCTTCATCTCTGCTATTCATCACTCTTTCCTTCGTTTACAATGATATTTTAGTTTCTCTTAATATTTTTTTTTTTTAGATTTCTAAAGTCATCTTTCGCTCTTCAAATGTTTCTTTTGATGTCTTTATAAACATTTCACCCCAAGCAAGGCAGAAATTCTACTGGTGCGCTAGGCTTTCAGTGAGAGAATAAAAAGAGGTGCAGGAGATGTCGAAGAAAAAGATAAAGGATGGATGGGAATCAAGTCGATTAAACTTTTGAAGATTGTAGCTATCAGGGAAGCAAGCAAATAGAAGTGAGTTTCACAAAGAGGAAGTGCGAGAAAAGAAACTGTTGAACTAGAAGATTTCTGTGTTATACTTTCTGTCTGTTGAAACGATTGCCAGATACATTCCTCTACTATATTATTCTTGATGTCGTTAATTCGTAGCAGGCATCTTAGTCTTTTAGTGTTGCTAACGACTTTATGCAATTTACACTATTTTCATTGTTCAAACTGTTGTCCCCGTCTTTGTTGTCATATTTAATCTGGTTTGACTGGACGCACCCAGGGAACGTGATATAGAGGCACGAGATGGATTCATACCTTTCACATGTCGCAGTTTTATTTTTATATATGTACGTTATCTTTGTGTTGCATTTGCAGTTCGTCTTTTTATTCGATCATATGCCACTAATCCGAATAACAACATCTTACTATTTAACCCATAAATAGAGGGATCTAATGAAATCGCTTCCCGAAGTTGCTATTGAATTTATGAATTTTTTTTTTTACATGTACGGTATTTTTACGAGTTTATGTTCCCTGTCCGTTCTCTGAAGCTCTCTCTCTCTCTCTCTCTCTCTCTCTCTCTCTCTCTCCGCCTTTTTGCGGGCTGGTCATTAATACAGTTAATAATTTTCTTTGTTTTGTCATCTTAGTTTAAAAAATAATTACCTTCATTCTGTGATTTTCTCTCTGTCTAAGCCTCTTGCTTTGTAATTTGAAACTGTATTCGCTTACAGGTATCTCACGCTTGGACGATCATGTCTTTTTCGAGACATGACTGACTGGGCAAAAAATTATTATTAGCGCAGTAGGTTGCCATTGCTTTCTGCGGTAGACTGGTTGCCAGCCAAAGCTATAGAACCCAATCTCTCCTGTTATTTAACCCATAACTGAAAGGAATAGATGGATTAATGCCTTTCCCAAGGGTATTTGCGCGTAAGTGAATGCAACGAACTATACTGGAATTCGAACTCGGCTCGATATCGACTGCACCATAACGCACATCCTCCAGGTATCTATAATTCGAAAATAATTGCTCCGAATCAAAATTTTGCGACAGGTCTAGTCTTTTTCTAATTTAACAAGACATCATCTTGCTACAAGAGCTTTGTCAATTAAAGTTATTGTTTTCTTTGGCTGCCTTTTGTTAAATTCAGTGGAAAGAACAAAAAGTACACCATTCGTTAGACCTAAATCATTGATTATGACCGGCATGTTATTATAAATCTAATGCAACCCACAAGAGAAAAGCATAATTATAATATTTGATTTACAAGGAGTCTTGTTGACACCATGCCTCAAGAACAAAATTTCCATTGATTATCTCTATGACCGACACCAGCATAACAACAATTGTGATAAAAAATATTTCTATTTCTTTTAGATAAATTTATGTGTGATTGTAAATTGGGGGAAAAAATTCTTGAAATTTATCGCTTGAACTTTTTAAATTAACGACTTTAAAAAGTTTTAAGACGATACAGAGGTTATCTCCTCCAAGCAAAAGTGTAAGTAGCAATTACACTGTAATTCGACGTTTTGAGAATAATTCATGTTTGAAATCAGGATAATTATGACTCTTACTCACACAGAGCAACACACCTAAGTTCCATTCTATTATAATAGTTTTCTTCTTTCTCACAGTTATCGCCTGTAGAACTCCGTTCTGATTTTTTGCTTCCCTGCCAACTATAAGCTTAAAAAATCTAAATGCATCATACTATACTCTTGCACTGCCAGTAAACCCTAACATCTTAGTGGCATTATTGCCATCTTCTGTCTTCCTGAAACCTGTTCTTTTATTGTCCTTTCTCCTCACTAAAGTCTTCTCATTCTCTTTCCCTCCCAGTAACCCCTTACATCTTAGTGGCATTATTGCCATCTTCTGTCTTTCTGAAGCCTGTTCTTTTATTGTCCTTTCTCCTCACTAAAGTCTTCTCATTCTCTTTCTCTCCCAGTAACCCCTTACATCTTAGTGGCATTATTGCCATCTTCTGTCTTCCTGAAACCTGTTCATTAATTGTCCTTTCTCCTCACTAAAGTCTTCTCATTCTCTTTCCCTCCCAGTAACCCCTTACATCTTAGTGGCATTATTGCCATCTTCTGTCTTCCTCAAACCTGTTCTTTTATTGTCCTTTCTCCTCACTAAAGTCTTCTCATTCTCTTTCCCTCCCAGTAACCCCTTTACATCTTAGTGGAATTATTGCCATCTTCTGTCTTCCTGAAACCTGTTCTTTTATTGTCCTTTCTCCTCACTAAAGTCTTCTCATTCTCTTTCCCTCCCAGTAACCCCTTTACATCTTAGTGACATTATTGCCATCTTCTGTCTTCCTGAAACCTGTTCTTTTATTGTCCTTTCTCCTCACTAAAGTCTTCTCATTCTCTTTCCCTCCCAGTAACCCCTTACATCTTAGTGGCATTATTGCCATCTTCTGTCTTCCTGAAGCCTGTTCTTTTATTGTCCTTTCTCCTCACTAAAGTCTTCTCATTCTCTTTCCTGCCCAGTAACCCCTTACATCTTAGTGGCATTATTGCCATCTTCTGTCTTCCTCAAACCTGTTCTTTTATTGTCCTTTCTCCTCACTAAAGTCTTCTCATTCTCTTTCCCTCGCAGTAACCCCTTACATCTTAGTGGCATTATTGCCATCTTCTGTCTTCCTGAAGCCTGTTCTTTTATTGTCCTTTCTCCTCACTAAAGTCTTCTCATTCTCTTTCCCTCGCAGTAACCCCTTACATCTTAGTGGCATTATTGCCATCTTCTGTCTTCCTGAAGCCTGTTCTTTTATTGTCCTTTCTCCTCACTAAAGTCTTCTCATTCTCTTTCTCTCCCAGTAACCCCTTACATCTTAGTGGCATTATTGCCATCTTCTGTCTTCCTGAAACCTGTTCTTTTATTGTCCTTTCTCCTCACTAAAGTCTTCTCATTCTCTTTCCCTCCCAGTAACCCCTTACATCTTAGTGGCATTATTGCCATCTTCTGTCTTCCTGAAACCTGTTCTTTTATTGTCCTTTTTCCTCACTAAAGTCTTCTCATTCTCTTTCCCTCCCAGTAACCCATTACATCTTAGTGGCATTATTGCCATCTTCTGTCTTCCTGAAGCCTGTTCTTTTATTGTCCTTTCTCCTCACTAAAGTCTTCTCATTCTCTTTCTCTCCCAGTAACCCCTTACAACTTAGTGGCATTATTGCCATCTTCTGTCTTCCTGAAACCTGTTCTTTTATTGTCCTTTCTCCTCACTAAAGTCTTCTCATTCTCTTTCCCTCCCAGTAACCCCTTACATCTTAGTGGCATTATTGCCATCTTCTGTCTTCCTCAAACCTGTTCTTTTATTGTCCTTTCTCCTCACTAAAGTCTTCTCATTCTCTTTCCCTCCCAGTAACCCCTTACATCTTAGTGGCATTATTGCCATCTTCTGTCTTTATCAAACCTGTTCTTTTATTGTCCTTTCTCCTCACTAAAATCTTCTCATTCTCTTTCCCTCCCAGTAACCCCTTACATCTTAGTGGCATTATTGCCATCTTCTGTCTTCCTGAAACCTGTTCTTTTATTGTCCTTTCTCCTCACTAAAGTCTTCTCATTCTCTTTCCCGCCCAGTAACCCCTTACATCTTAGTGGCATTATTGCCATCTTCTGTCTTCCTCAAACCTGTTCTTTTATTGTCCTTTCTCCTCACTAAAGTCTTCTCATTCTCTTTCCCTCCCAGTAACCCCTTACATCTTAGTGGCATTATTGCCATCTTCTGTCTTCCTGAAGCCTGTTCTTTTATTGTCCTTTCTCCTCACTAAAGTCTTCTCATTCTCTTTCTCTCCCAGTAACCCCTTACATCTTAGTGGCATTATTGCCATCTTCTGTCTTCCTGAAACCTGTTCTTTTATTGTCCTTTCTCCTCACTAAAGTCTTCTCATTCTCTTTCCCTCCCAGTAACCCCTTACATCTTAGTGGCATTATTGCCATCTTCTGTCTACCTCAAACCTGTTCTTTTATTGTCCTTTCTCCTCACTAAAGTCTTCTCATTCTCTTTCCCTCCCAGTAACCCCTTTACATCTTAGTGGAATTATTGCCATCTTCTGTCTTCCTGAAACCTGTTCTTTTATTGTCCTTTCTCCTCATTAAAGTCTTCTCATTCTCTTTCCCTCCCAGTAACCCCTTACATCTTAGTGGCATTATTGCCATCTTCTGTCTTCCTGAAACCTGTTCTTTTATTGTCCTGTCTCCTAAATAAAGTCTTCTCATTCTCTTTCACTCCCAGTAACCCCTTACATCTTAGTGGCATTATTGCCATCTTCTGTCTTCCTCAAACCTGTACTTTTATTGTCCTTTCTCCTCACTAAAGTCTTCTCATTCTCTTTCCCTCCCAGTAACCCCTTACATCTTAGTGGCATTATTGCCATCTTCTGTCTTCCTGAAGCCTGTTCTTTTATTGTCCTTTCTCCTCACTAAAGTCTTCTCATTCTCTTTCTCTCCCAGTAACCCCTTACATCTTAGTGGCATTATTGCCATCTTCTGTCTTCCTGAAACCTGTTCTTTTATTGTCCTTTCTCCTCACTAAAGTCTTCTCATTCTCTTTCCCTCCCAGTAACCCCTTTACATCTTAGTGACATTATTGCCATCTTCTGTCTTCCTGAAACCTGTTCTTTTATTGTCCTTTCTCCTCACTAAAGTCTTCTCATTCTCTTTCCCTCCCAGTAACCCCTTCCATCTTAGTGGCATTATTGCCATCTTCTGTCTTCCTGAAGCCTGTTCTTTTATTGTCCTTTCTCCTCACTAAAGTCTTCTCATTCTCTTTCTCTCCCAGTAACCCCTTACATCTTAGTGGCATTATTGCCATCTTCTGTCTTCCTGAAGCCTGTTCTTTTATTGTCCTTTCTCCTCACTGAAGTCTTCTCATTCTCTTTCTCTCCCAGTAACCCCTTACATCTTAGTGGCATTATTGCCATCTTCTGTCTTCCTGAAGCCTGTTCTTTTATTGTCCTTTCTCCTCACTAAAGTCTTCTCATTCTCTTTCCCGCCCCGTAACACCTTACATCTTAAATGGCATTATTGCCATCTTCTGTCTTCCTCAAACCTGTTCTTTATTGTCCTTTCTCTCACACAAAGTCTTCTCATTCTCTTTACCTCGCAGTAACCCCTTACATCTTGGTGGCATTATTGCTGCCATCTGTCTTCCTGAAAACTGTTCTTTTATTGTCCTTTCTCCCTGCTAAAGTCTTCTCATTCTCTTTCCCTGTGGCAGTAACCATACATCTTGGTAACTGCATTATTGCCATCTTCTGTCTTCCTGAAGCTGCCTGTTCTTTTATTGTGCTTTCTCCTCACTAAGTCTTCTCATTCTCTCTTTCTCTCCCAGTAACCCTTACACATCTTAGTACTTGTGTGCCATCTTCTGTCTTCTCAAACTCATTGCCCCATTGTCCTTTCTCCTCACTAAAGTCTTCTCATTCTCTTTCCTCCAATGACACCCATCTTAGTGGCATTATTGCCATCTTCTCTTCTGGAAACCTGTTCTTTTATTGTCCTTTTTCCTCACACAAAGTCTTCTCATTCCCTTTCCCTCCCAGTAACTTCATGCATCTTAGTGGCATTATTACCATCTTCTGTCTTCCTGAAGCCTGTTCTTTATTGTCCTTTCTCCTCACTAAGTCTTCTCATTCTCTTTCTCTCCCAGTAACCCCTTACATCTTAGTGGCATTATTGCCATCTTTTGTCTTCTGAAACTGTTCTTTTATTGTCCTTTCTCTCACTAAAGTCTTCTCATTCTCTTTCCTCCCAGTAACCCTTGTCTTAGTGGCATTATTGCCATCTTCTGTCTTCCTCAAACCTGTTCTTTTGTTATCCTTTCTCCTCACTAAAGTCTTCTCATTCTCTTTCCTCGCAGTAACCCTTACATCTTAGTGGCACATGTGCCATCTTCTGTCTTTATCAAACCTGTTCTTTGTGTCCTTTTCTCCTCACTAAAGTCTTCTTGTTCTCTTTCCCTCCCAGTGACTTATACATCTTAGTGGCATTATTGCCATCTTCTGTCTTCTGAAACCTGTTCTTTTGTGTCCTTTCTCCTCACTAAAGTCTTCTCATTCTCTTTCCGCAGTAACCCCTTACATCTTGGTGGCATTATTGCCATCTTCTGTCTTCCTCAAACCTGTTCTTTATTGTCCCTTTCATCTCCTAAAGTCTTCTCATTCTCTTTCCCTCCCAGTAACCCCTTACATCTTAGTGCGTGTGCCATCTTCTGTCTTCCTCAAACCTGTTCTTTTATTGTCCTTTCTCCTCCTAAAGTCTTCTCAATCCGCCCTCCCAGTAACCCCTTACATCTTAGGTAGCACGTGTGCCCATCTTCTGTCTTCCTGGAAACCTGTTCTTTATTGTCCCTTTCTCTCACTAAAGTCTGCTCATTCTCTTTCCCTCCCAGTAACCTTACATCTTAGTGGCATTATTGCCATCTTCTGTCTTCCTCAAACCTGTTCTTTTATTGTCCTTTCTCCTCACTGAAGTCTTCTCCATTCTCTTTCCTCCCAGTATTTATACATCTTAGTGACATTATTGCCATCTTCTGTCTTCCTCAAACCTGTTCTTTTATTGTCCTTCTTTCCTCACCTAAAGTCTTCTCATTCTCTTTCCATGGTAACCCCTTACATCTTGGTGGCATTATTGCCATCTTCTGTCTTCCTCAAACCTGTTCTTTTATTGTCCTTTCTCCTCACCTAAAGTCTTCTCATTCTCTTTCCCTCCCAGTAACCCTTACATCTTGGTGGCGTGTGCCATCTTCTGTCTTCCTGAAACCTGTTCTTTTATTGTCCTTTTCTCCTCACTAAAGTCTGTCTGTTCATCTTTCCTCCCAGTAACCCCTTACATCTAAGTGGCATTATTGCCATCTTCTGCTTCTTCAAACCTGTTCTTTTATTGTCCTTTCTCCTCACTAAAGTCTTCTCATTCTCTTTCCTCCCAGTAACCCCACATCTTAGTAGCCATTATTGCATCTTCTGTTTTCCTGAAACCTGTTCTTTTATTGTCCTTTCACCTCACTAAAATCTTCTCATTTTCTTTCCCTCCCAGTAACTCCTTACATCTTAGTGGCATTATTGCCATCTTCTGTCTTCCTAAAACCTGTTCTTTATTGTCCTTTCTCTCATAAAGTCTACTCATTCTCTTTCGCCAGCCCCTTACATCTTGGTGGCATTATTGCCATCTTCTGTCTTCCTCAAACCTGTTCTTTTGTGTCCTTTCTCCTCACTACCGTCTTCTCATTCTCTTTCCCTCAGTAACCCTTACATCTTAGTGGCCGTGTGCATCTTCTGTCTTCTAAAACCTGTTTTATTGTCCTTTCACCTCACTAAAATCTTCTCATTCTCTTTCCCTCCCAGTAACCCACACATCTTGGTGGCATTATTGCCCATCTTCTGTCTTCCTCAAACCTGTTCTTTTATTGTCCTTTCTCCTCACTAAAGTCTTCCTCATTCTCTTTCCTCTGACCTTCCTTACATCTTGAGTAGCACATTGTGCCATCTTCTGTCTTCCTCGGCTGTTCTTTTATTGTCCTTTCTCCTCTCAAGTCTTCCCTCATTCTCTTTCCTCCCAGTGACACCCATCTTGTGGCATTATTGTGCATCTTCATCTTCTGAAACATGTTCTTTTATTGTCCTTTCTCCTCACTAAAGTCTTCTCATTCTCTTTCCCTCCCAGTAACACCTTACATCTTAGTGGCATTATTGCACTCCTACCATCTTCCTCAAACCTGTTCCTACTGTCCTTTCTCCTCACCCCAAATCTTCTCATTCTCTTTCCTCCCCGTAACCCCTTACATCTTAGTGGCATTATTGCCATCTTCTGTCTTCCTGAAACCTGTTCTTTTATTGTCCTTTCTCCTCACTAAAGTCTTCTCATTCTCTTTCCCGCCCAGTAACCCCTTACATCTTAGTGGCATTATTGCCATCTTCTGCCTTACTGAAACCTGTTCTTTTATTGTCCTTTCTCCTCACTAAAGTCTTCTCATTCTCTTTCCCGCCCAGTAACCCCTTACATCTTAGTTGCATTATTGCCATCTTCTGCCTTCCTGAAACCTGTTCTTTTATTGTCCTTTCTCCTCACTAAAGTCTTCTCATTCTCTTTCCCCGCCCAATAACCCCTTACATCTTAGTGGCATTATTGCCATCTTCTGCCTTCCTGAAACCTGTTCTTTTATTGTCTTTCTCTCCTAAAGTATTCTCATTCTCTTTCCCTCCCAGTAACCCCTTACATCTTAGTGGCATTATTGCCATCTTCATCTTCCTGAAACCTGTTCTTTTATTGTCCTTTCTCCTCACTAAAGTCTTCTCATTCTCTTTCCCTCCCAGTAACCCCTTACATCTTAGTGGCATTATTGCCATCTTCTGTCTTCCTGAAACCTGTTCTTTATTGTCCTTTCTCCTCACTAAAAGTCTTCTCATTCTCTTTCCTTGGTAACCCCTTACATCTTGACGCTGTGTGCCATCTTCTGCCTTCCTGAAACCTGTTCTTTTATTGTCCTTTCTCCTCACTAAAGTCTTCTCATTCTCTTTTCACTCCCAGTAACCCCTTACATCTTAGTGGCATTATTGCCATCTTCTGTCTTCCTAAAACCTGTTCTTTTGTGTCCTTTCTCCTCACTAAAGTCTTCTCATTCTCTTTCCCTCCCAGTAACCCCTTGTCTGGTAGTGTTGCCATCTTCTGTCTTCCTGAAACCACATTTCTTTTATTGTCCTTTTTTCCTCACTAAAGTCTTCTCATTCTCTTTCCCTCCCAGTAACCCATTACATCTTAGTGGCATTATTGCCATCTTCTGTCTTCTGAAGCCTGTTCTTTTATTGTGCTTTCTCCTCACTAAAGTCTTCTCATTCTCTTTCCCTCCCAGTAACCCCTTACATCTTAGTGGCATTATTGCCATCTTCTGTCTTCCTCCGACCTGTTCTTTTATTGTCCTTTTCTCACTCACTAAATCTTCTCATTCTACTTCCTCGGCCTGCATCTTAGTAGTGTGCCATCTTCTGTCTTCCTGAAACCTGTTCTTTTATTGTCCTTTCTCCTCACTAAAGTCTGCTCATTCTCTTTCCTCCAGTAACCCCTTACATCTTAGTGGCATTATTGCCATCTTCTGTCTTCCCCTCAAACCTGTTCTTTTATTGTCCCTTTCTCCTCACTAAAGTCTTCTCTACATTCTCACTTTCACTCCCAGTAACCCGCCACATCTTAGTGACATTATTGCCATCTTCTGTCTTCCTCAAACCTGTTCTTTTATTGTCTTTCTCCTCAATAAAGTCTTCTCATTCTCTTTCCCGCCCAGTAACCCCTTACATCTTAGTGGCATTATTGCCATCTTCTGTCTTCCTCAAACCTGTTCTTTTATTATCCTTTCTCCTCACTAAAGTCTTCTCATTCTCTTTCCCTCCTTGTGTGCCCATCTTAGTGGCATTATTGCCATCTTCTGTCTTCCTGAAACCTGTTCTTTTATTGTCCTTTCTCCTCACTAAAGTCTGTTCATTCTCTTTTCCCTCCCAGTAACCCCTTACATCTTAGTAGCATTATTGCCATCTTCTGTTTTCTGAAACCTGTTCTTTTATTGTCCTTTCACCTCACTAAAATCATTTCTTTTCTTTCCCTCCCAGTAACTCCTTACATCTTAGTGGCATTATTGCCATCTTCTGTCTTCCTAAAACCTGTTCTTTTATTGTCCTTTCTCCTCACTAAAGTCTATATTCTCTTTCCTTGGTAACCCCTTACATCTTAGTGGCATTATTGCCATCTTCTGTCTTCCTCAAACCTGTTCTTTTATTGTCCTTTCTCCTCACTAAAGTCTTCTCATTCTCTTTCCCTCCCAGTAACCCCTTACATCTTAGTGGCATTATTGCCATCTTCTGTCTTCCTGAAACCTGTTCTTTTATTGTCCTTTCACCTCACTAAAATCCTTCTCATTCTCTTTCCCTCCCAGTAACCCCTTACATCTTAGTAATGACCCACTTGCATCTTCCTCTTCCTCAAACCTGTTCTTTTATTGTCCTTTCTCCTCCACTAACGTCTTCTCATTCTCTTTCCCTCCCAGTAACCCCTTACATCTTAGTGGCATTATTGCCATCTTCTGTCTTCCTCAAACCTGTTCTTTTTATTGTCCTTTCTCCTCACTCAGTGTCTCATTCTCTTTCTCCCAGTAACCCTTACATCTTAGTGGCATTATTGCCATCTTCTGTCTTTCTGAAACCTGTTCTTTTATTGTCCTTTCTCCTCACTAAAAGTCTTCTCATTCTCTTTCCCTCCCAGTAACCCCTTGCATCTGATGGCATTATTGCCATCTTCTGTCTTCCTCAAACCTGTTCTTTTATTGTCCTTTCTCTCACTAAATCTTCTCATTCTACTTCCCTCCTAGTAACCCCTTACATCTTAGTGGCATTATTGCCATCTTCTGTCTTCCTGAAACCTGTTCTTTTATTGTCCTTTCTCCTCACTAAAGTCTGCTCATTCTCTTTCCCTCCCAGTAACCCCTTACATCTTAGTGGCATTATTGCCATCTTCTGTCTTCCTCAAACCTGTTCTTTTATTGTCCTTTCTCCTCACTAAAGTCTTCTCATTCTCTTTCACTCCCAGTAACCCCTTACATCTTAGTGACATTATTGCCATCTTCTGTCTTCCTCAAACCTGTCCTTTTATTGTCCTTTCTCCTCAATAAAGTCTTCTCATTCTCTTTCCCGCCCAGTAACCCCTTACATCTTAGTGGCATTATTGCCATCTTCTGTCTTCCTCAAACCTGTTCTTTTATTATCCTTTCTCCTCACTAAAGTCTTCTCATTCTCTTTCCCTCCCAGTAACCCCTTACATCTTAGTGGCATTATTGCCATCTTCTGTCTTCCTGAAACCTGTTCTTTTATTGTCCTTTCTCCTCACTAAAGTCTGCTCATTCTCTTTCCCTCCCAGTAACCCCTTACATCTAAGTGGCATTATTGCCATCTTCTGTCTTCCTCAAACCTGTTCTTTTATTGTCCTTTCTCCTCACTAAAGTCTTCTCATTCTCTTTCACTCCCAGTAACCCCTTACATCTTAGTAGCATTATTGCCATCTTCTGTTTTCCTGAAACCTGTTCTTTTATTGTCCTTTCACCTCACTAAAATCTTCTCATTTTCTTTCCCTCCCAGTAACTCCTTACATCTTAGTGGCATTATTGCCATCTTCTGTCTTCCTAAAACCTGTTCTTTTATTGTCCTTTCTCCTCACTAAAGTCTACTCATTCTCTTTCCCGCCCAGTAACCCCTTACATCTTAGTGGCATTATTGCCATCTTCTGTCTTCCTCAAACCTGTTCTTTTATTGTCCTTTCTCCTCACTAAAGTCTTCTCATTCTCTTTCCCTCCCAGTAACCCCTTACATCTTAGTGGCATTATTGCCATCTTCTGTCTTCCTGAAACCTGTTCTTTTATTGTCCTTTCACCTCACTAAAATCTTCTCATTCTCTTTCCCTCCCAGTAACCCTTACATCTTAGTGGCATTATTGCCATCTTCTGTCTTCCTGAAACCTGTTCTTTTATTGTCCTTTCTCCTCACTAAAGTCTTCTCATTCTCTTTCCCTCCCCAGTAACCCCTTACATCTTAGTGGCATTATTGCCATCTTCTGTCTTCCTCAAACCTGTTCTTTTATTGTCCTTTCTCCTCCTCAAAGTCTTCTCATTCTCTTTCACTCCCCAGTAACCCTTACATCTTAGTAGCATTATTGCCATCTTCCTGTCTTTCTCTGAAACCTGTTCTTTTATTGTCCTTTCTCCTCACTAAAGTCTTCTCATTCCACTCTTTCCCTCCCAGTAACCCCTTACATCTTAGTGGCATTATTGCCATCTTCTCTTCCTCAAACCTGTTCTTTTATTGTCCTTTCTCCTCACTAAAATCTTCTCATTCTCTTTCCCTCCCCGTAACCCCTTACATCTTAGTGGAATTATTGCCATCTTCTGTCTTCCTGAAACCTGTTCTTTTATTGTCCTTTCTCCTCATTAAAGTCTTCTCATTCTCTTTCCCTCCCAGTAACCCCTTACATCTTAGTGGCATTATGCCATCTTCTGTCTTCCTGAAACCTGTTCTTTTATTGTCTTTCTCCTAAATAAAGTCTTCTCATTCTCTTTCACTCCCAGTAACCCCTTACATCTTAGTGGCATTATTGCCATCTTCTGTCTTCCCTCAAACCTGTTCTTTTATTGTCCTTTCTCCTCACTAAAGTCTTCTCATTCTCTTTCCCTCCCAGTAACCCCTTACATCTTAGTGGCATTATTGCCATCTTCTGTCTTCCTGAAGCCTGTTCTTTTATTGTCCTTTCTCCTCACTAAAGTCTTCTCATTCTCTTTCTCTCCCAGTAACCCCTTACATCTTAGTGGCATTATTGCCATCTTCTGTCTTCCTGAAACTATTTCTTTTATTGTCCTTTCTCCTCACTAAAGTCTTCTCATTCTCTTTCCCTCCCAGCAACCCCTTTACATCTTAGTGACATTATTGCCATCTTCTGTCTTCCTGAAACCTGTTCTTTTATTGTCCTTTCTCCTCACTAAAGTTTCTCATTCTCTTTCCCTCCCAGTAACCCCTTACATCTTAGTGGCATTATTGCCATCTTCTGTCTTCCTGAAGCCTGTTCTTGCATTGTCCTTTCTCCTCACTAAAGTCTTCTCATTCTCTTTCTCTCCCAGTAACCCCTTACATCTTGGTGGCATTATTGCCATCTTCTGTCTTCCTGAAGCCTGTTCTTTTATGACCCTTTCTCCTCACTAAAGTCTTCTCATTCTCTTTTTCCCTTCAGTAATACCTTACATCTTAGTGGCGTGTGTGCCATCTTCTGTCTTCCTCAAACCTGTTCTTTTATTGTCCTTTCTCCTCACTAAAGTCTTCTCATTCTCTTTCCCTCGCAGTAACCCCTTACATCTTGGTAGCATTGTGCCATCTTCTGTCTTCCTGAAGCCTGTTCTTTTATTGTCCTTTCTCCTCTACTATTGATCTTCTCATTCTCTTTCCCTCGCAGTAACCCCTTACATCTTAGTGGCATTGTTGCCATCTTCTGTCTTCCTGAAGCCTGTTCTTTTATTGTCCTTTCTCCTCACTAAAGTCTTCTCATTCTCTTTCTCTCCCAGTAACCCCCTTACATCTTAGTGGCATTATTGCCATCTTCTGTCTCCTGAAACCTGTTCTTTTATTGTCCTTTCTCCTCACTAAAGTCTTCTCATTCTCTTTCCCTCCCAGTAACCCCTTACATCTTAGTGGCATTATTGCCATCTTCTGTCTTCACAAAAACCTGTTCTTTTATTGTCCTTTTTCCTCACTAAAGTCTTCTCATTCTCTTTCCCTCCCAGTAACCCATTACATCTTAGTGGCATTACTGCCCATCTTCTGTCTTCCTGAAGCCTGTTCTTTTATTGTCCTTTCTCCTAACTAAGTCTTCTCATTCTCTTTCTCTCCCAGTAACCCCTTACATCTTAGTGGCATTATTGCCATCTTTTGTCTTCTGAAACCTGTTCTTTTATTGTCCTTTCTCCTCACTAAAGTCTTCTCATTCTCTTTCCCTCCCAGTAACCCTTACATCTTAGTGGCATTATTGCCATCTTCCTGTCTTCCTCAAACCTGTTCTTTTATTGTCCTTTCTCCTCACTAAAGTCTTCTCATTCTCTTTCCCTCGCAGTAACCCCTTACATCTTGGTGGCATTATTGCCATCTTCTGTCTTTATCAAACCTGTTCTTTTATTGTCCTTTCTCCTCACTAAAATCTTCTCATTTCTCTTTCCCTCCCAGTAACCCCTTACATCTTAGTGGCATTATTGCCATCTTCTGTCTTCCTGAAACCTGTTCTTTTATTGTCCTTTCTCCTCACTAAGTCTTCTCATTCTCTTTCCCTCCCAGTAACCCCTTACCACATCTTAGTGGCATTATTGCCATCTTCTGTCTTCCTCAAACCTGTTCTTTTAGTAGTCTTTCTCCTCACTAAAATCTTTACTCATTCTCTTTCCCTCCCGTAACCCCTTACATCTTAGTGGAATTATTGCCATCTTCTGTCTTCCTGAAACCTGTTCTTTTATTGTCCTTTCTCTCATTAAAGTCTTCTCATTCTCTTTCCCTCCAGTAACCCCTTACATCTTAGTGGCATTATTGCCATCTTCTGTCTTCCTGAAACCTGTTCTTTTATTGTCCCTTTCTCTAAATAAAGTCTTCTCATTCTCTTTCACTCCCAGTAACCCCTTACATCTTAGTGGCATTATTGCCATCTTCTGTCTTCCTCAAACCTGTTCTTTTATTGTCCTTTCTCCTCACTAAAGTCTTCTCATTCTTTCCCTCCCAGTAACCCCTTACATCTTGAGCAACGTGTGCCATCTTCTGTCTTCCTGAAGCCTGTTCTTTTGCTGTCCTTTCTCTTCACTAAAGTCTTCTCATTCTCTTTCTCTCAGTAACCCTTACATCTTAGTGGCATTATTGCCATCTTCTGTCTTCCTGAAACCTGTTCTTTTATTGTCCTTTCTCCTCACCAAGTCTTCTCATTCTCTTTCCCTCCCAGTAACCCCGCACACATCTTAGTGACATTATTGGCATCTTCTGTCTTCCTGAAACCTGTTCTTTTATTGTCCTTTCTCCTCACTAAAGTCTTCTCATTCTCTTTCCCTCCCAGTAACCCCTTACATCTTAGTGGCATTATTGCCATCTTCTGTCTTCCTGAAGCCTGTTCTTTTATTGTCCTTTCTCCTCACTAAAGTCTTACTCATTCTCTTTCTCTCCCAGTAACCCCACATCTTAGTGGCATTATTGCCATCTTCTGTCTTCCTGAAGCCTGTTCTTTTATTGTCCTTTCTCCTCACTAAAGTCTTCTCATTCTCTTTCCCGCCCAGTAACACCTTACATCTTAGTGGCATTATTGCCATCTTCTGTCTTCCTCAAACCTGTTCTTTTATTGTCCTTTCTCCTCTAAGTCTTCTCATTCTCTTTCCTCGCAGTAACCCCTTACATCTTAGTGGCATTATTGCCATCTTCTGTCTTCCTGAAGCCTGTTCTTTTATTGTCCTTTCTCCTCACTAAAGTCTTCTCATTCTCTTTCTCTCCAGTAACCCCTTACATCTTAGTGGCATTATTGCCATCTTCTGTCTTCCTGAAATCTGTTCTTTTATTGTCCCTTTCTACTTTCCTCACTAAAGTCTTCTCATTCTCTTTCCCTCCCAGTAACCCCTTACATCTTAGTATGCATTATTGCCATCTTCTGTCTTCCTGAAACCTGTTCTTTTATTGTCCTTTTCCTCACTAAAGTCTTCTCATTCTCTTTCCCTCCCAGTAACCCATTACATCTTAGTGGCATTATTGCCATCTTCTGTCTTCTGAAGCCTGTTCTTTTATTGTCCTTTCTCCTCTCTAAGTCTTCTCATTCTCTTTCTCTCCCAGTAACCCTTACATCTTAGTTGCATTATTGCCATCTTTTGTCTTCCTGAAACCTGTTCTTTTATTGTCCTTTCTCCTCACTAAAGTCTTCTCATTCTCTTTCCCTCCCAGTAACCCCTTACATCTTAGTGGCATTATTGCCATCTTCTGTCTTCCTCCAAACCTGTTCTTTTATTGTCCTTTCTCCTCACTAAAGTCTTCTCATTCTCTTTCCCTCGCAGTAACCCCTTACATCTTAGTAGCATTATTGCCATCTTCTGTCTTTATCAAACCTGTTCTTTTATTGTCCTTTCTCCTCACTAAAATCTTCTCATTCTCTTTCCCTCCCAGTAACCCCTTACATCTTAGTGGCATTATTGCCATCTTCTGTCTTCCTGAAACCTGTTCTTTTATTGTCCTTTCTACTCTCACTAAAGTCTTCTCATTCTCTTTCCCGCCCAGTAACCCCTTACATCTTAGTGGCATTATTGCCATCTTCTGTCTTCCTCAAACCTGTTCTTTTATTGTCCTTTCTCCCTCACTAAAGTCTTCTCATTCTCATTCCCTCCAGTAACCCCTTACATCTTAGTGGCATTATTGCCATCTTCTGTCTTTCACCAAACCTGTTCTTTTATTGTCCTTTCTCCTCACTAAAGTCTTCTCATTCTACTTCCCTCCCCAGTAACCCCTTACATCTTAGTGGCATTATTGCCATCTTCTGTCTTCCTGAAACCTGTTCTTTTATTGTCCTTTCCTCCTCACTAAAGTCTGCTCATTCTCTTTCCCTCCCAGTAACCCCTTACATCTTGGTGGCATTATTGCCATCTTCTGTCTTCCTCAAACCTGTTCTTTTGTGTCCTTTCTCCTCTAAGTCTTCTCATTCTCTTTCACTCCCAGTAACCCTTACATCTTGGTAACCATTATTGCCATCTTCTGTCTTCCCTCCAAACCTGTTCTTTTATTGTCCTTTCTCCTCACTAAAGTCTTCTCATTCTCCTTCCCGCCCCAGTAACCCCTTACATCTTAGTGGCATTATTGCCATCTTCTGTCTTCTCCCTCAAACCTGTTCTTTTATTGTCCTTTCTCCTCCTCCAGAAGTCTTCTCATTCTCTTTCACTCCCAGTAACCCTTACATCTTAGTGGCATTATTGCCATCTTCTGTCTTTCTGAAACCTGTTCTTTTGTTGCTGTCCTTTCTCCTCACTAAAGTTTCTCATTCTCTTTCCCTCCCAGTAACCCCTTACATCTTAGTGGCATTATTGCCATCTTCTGTCTTCCTCAAACCTGTTCTTTATTGTCCTTTCTCCTCACTAAAATCTTCTCATTCTCTTTCCCTCCCCGTAACCCCTTACATCTTAGTGGAATTATTGCCATCTTCTGTCTTCCCTGAAACCTGTTCTTTTATTGTCCTTTCTCCTCATTAATTTAAAGTCTTCTCATTCTCTTTCCCGCCCAGTAACCCCTTACATCTTAGTGGCATTATTGCCATCTTCTGTCTTCCTCAAACCTGTTCTTTTATTGTCCTTTCTCCTCACTAAAGTCTTCTCATTCTCATTCCCTCCCAGTAACCCCTTACATCTTAGTGGCATTATTGCCATCTTCTGTCTTTCTCAAACCTGTTCTTTTATTGTCCTTTCTCCTCACTAAAGTCTTCTCATTCTACTTCCCTCCCAGTAACCCCTTACATCTTAGTGGCATTATTGCCATCTTCTGTCTTCCTGAAACCTGTTCTTTTATTGTCCTTTCTCCTCACTAAAGTCTGCTCATTCTCTTTCCCTCCCAGTAACCCCTTACATCTTAGTGGCATTATTGCCATCTTCTGTCTTCCTCAAACCTGTTCTTTTATTGTCCTTTCTCCTCACTAGTCTTCTCATTCTCTTTCCTCCCAGTAACCCTTACATCTTAGTGACATTATTGCCATCTTCTGTCTTCCTCAAACCTGTTCTTTTATTGTCCTTTCTCCTCACTAAAGTCTTCTCATTCTCCTTCCCCGCCCAGTAACCCCTTACATCTTGGTGGCATTATTGCCATCTTCTGTCTTCCTCAAACCACCTGTTCTTTTATTTGTCCTTTCTCCTCACTCAAGTCTTCTCATTCTCTTTCACTCCCAGTAACCCCTTACATCTTAGTGGCATTATTGCCATCTTCTGTCTTTCTGAAACCTGTTCTTTTATTGTCCTTTCTCCTCACTAAAGTTTCTCATTCTCTTTCCCTCCCAGTAACCCCTTACATCTTAGTGGCATTATTGCCATCTTCTATCCTCAAACCTGTTCTTTTGTGTCCTTTCTCCCTCACTAAAATCTTCTCATTCTCTTTCCCTCCCCGTAACCCCTTACATCTTAGTGGAATTATTGCCATCTTCTGTCTTCCTGAAACCTGTTCTTTTATTGTCCTTTCTCCTCATTAAAGTCTTCTCATTTCTCTTTCCCTCCCAGTAACCCCTTACATCTTAGTGGCATTATTGCCATCTTCTGTCTTCCCTGAAACCTGTTCTTTTATTGGCCTTTCTCCTAAATAAAGTCTTCTCATTCTCTTTCCCTCCGAATAACCCCTTACATCTTAGTGGCATTATTGCCATCTTCTGTCTTCCTCAAACCTGTTCTTTTATTGTCCTTTCTCCGAAATAAAGTCTTCACATTCTCTTTCACTCCCAGTCACCCCTTACATCTTAGTGGCATTATTGCCATCTTCTGTCTTCCTCCAAACCTGTTCTTTTGACATCCCCTTTCTCCTCACTAAAGTCTTCTCATTCTCTTTCCCTCCCAGTAACCCTTACATCTTAGTGGCGTGTGCCTCTTTATCTTCCTCATGACCCTGTTCTTTTATTGTCCTTTCTCCTCACTAAGTCTTCATTCTCTTTCTCTCCCAGTAACCCCTTACATCTTAGTGGCATTATTGCCATCTTCTGTCTTCCTGAAACCTGTTCTTTTGTGTCCTTTCTCTCCTCACTAAAGTCTTCACCATTCTCTTTCTCTCCCAGTATTGCCATCTTAGTGGCATTATTGCCATCTTCTGTCTTCCTGAAACCTGTTCTTTGTGTCCTTTCTCCTCACTAAAGTCTTCTCATTCTCTTTCCCTCCCAGTAACCCCTTACATCTTGAAGTGGCAATGTGCCATCTTCTGTCTTCTGAAACCTGTTCTTTTATTTGTCCTTTCTCCTAAATAAAGTCTTCTCATTCTCTTTCCTCCCAGTAACCCCTTACATGCAAGTGGCATTGCCATCTTCTGTCTTCCTGAAACCTGTTCTTTTATTGTCCTTTCTCCTCACTAAGTCTTCTCATTCTCTTTCCCTCCCAGTAACCCCTTACATCTTAGTGGCATTATTGCCATCTTCTGTCTTCCTGAAGCCTGTTCTTTTATTTAGCCCTTTCTCCTCACTAAAGTCTTCTCATTCTCTTTCTCTCCCAGTAACCCCTTACATCTTAGTGGCATTATTGCCATCTTCATCTTCCTGAAAACCTGTTCTTTTAGTATCCTTTCTCCTCACTAAAGTCTTCTCTGTTTCTCTTTCCCTCCCAGTAACCCTTTACATCTTAGTGACATTATTGCCATCTTCTGTCTTCCTGAAACCTGTTCTTTTATTGTCCTTTCTCCTCACTGATCTTCTCATTCTCTTTCCCTCCCAGTAACCCCTTCCACATCTTAGTGGCATTGTTGCCATCTTCTATCTTCCTAGTATATTTCTTTTGTGTCCTTTCTCCTCCACTAAGTCTTTCTGTTCTCTTCTCAGTAACCCTGCATCTTGAGTAGCATTATTGCTGTCTGTCTTCCTGAAGCCTGTTCTTTTGTAACTCCTTTCTCCTCACTAAAGTCTTCTCATTCTCTTCCTTGAAGTAACACCTTATCTTCAGTGGCATTATTGCCATCTTCTGTCTTCCTCAAACCTATTTTTATTGTCCTTTCTCCTCTTTAAAGTCTTCTCATTCTCTTTCCCTGGCAGTAACCTTACATCTTGGTATTGTGCCATCTTCTGTCTTCAGAAGCCACCATTTCTTTATATTGTCCTTTCTCCTCACTAAAGTCTTCTCTGTTCTCTTTCTCTCCCAGTAACCCCTTACACATCTTAGTGGCATTATTGCCATCTTCTGTCTTCCTGAAATCTGTTCTTTTATTGTCCTTTCTCCTCACTAAAGTCTTCTCATTCTCTTTCCCTCCCAGTAACCCCTTACATCTTAGTGGCATTATTGCCATCTTCTGTCTTCCTGAAACCTGTTCTTTTATTGTCCTTTTTCCTCACTAAAGTCTTCTCATTCTCTCTTTCCCTCCCAGTAACCCACTTCCCATCTTGTGGCATTATTGCCATCTTCTGCCCCTGAAGCCTGTTCTTTTATTGTCCTTTCTCCTCACTAAGTCTTCTCATTCTCTTTCTCTCCCAGTAACCCCTTACATCTTAGTGGCATTATTTGCCATCTTTTGTCTTCTAAAACCTGTTTATTGTCACTCTCCTCACAAAGTCTTCTCATTCTCTTTCCCTCCCAGTAACCCCTTACATCTTAGTGGCATTATTGCCATCTTCTGTCTTCCTCAAGCCTATTTCTTTTATTGTCCTTTCTCCTCACTAAAGTCTTCTCATTCTCTTTTTCCTCGCAGTAACCCCTTACATCTTGGTGGCATTATTGCCATCTTCTGTCTTTATCAAACCTGTTCTTTTATTGTCCTTTCTCCTCACTAAAATCTTCTCATTCTCTTTCCCTCCCAGTAACCCCTTACATCTTAGTGGCATTATTGCCATCTTCTGTCTTCCTGAAACCTGTTCTGCATTGTCCTTTCTCTCCTAAAGTCTTCTCATTCTCTTTCCCACCCAGTAACCCCTTACATCTTAGTGGCATTATTGCCATCTTCTGTCTTCCTCAAACCTGTTCTTTTGTCCTTTCTCCTCACTAAAGTCTTCTCATTCTCATTCCCTCCCAGTAACCCCTTACATCTTGGTGGCATTATTGCCATCTTCTGTCTTTCTCAAACCTGTTCTTTTATTGTCCTTTCTCCTCACTAAACTCTTCTCATTCTACTTCCCTCCCAGTAACCCCTTACATCTTAGTGGCATTATTGCCATCTTCTGTCTTCCTCAAACCTGTTCTTTTATTGTCCTTTCTCCTCACTAAAGACTGCTCATTTCTCTTTTTCCCTCCCAGTAACCTTACATCTTAGTGGCATTATTGCCATCTTCTGTCTTCCTCAAACCTGTTCTTTTATTGTGCCCTTTCTCCTCACTAAAGTCTTCTCATTCTCTTTCACTCCCAGTAACCCCTTACATCTTAGTGACATTATTGCCATCTTCTGTCTTCCTCAAACCTGTTCTTTTATTGTCCTTTCTCCTCACTGAAGTCTTCTCATTCTCCTTCCCGCCCAGTAACCCCTTACATCTTGGTGGCATTATTGCCATCTTCTGTCTTCCTCAAACCTGTTCTTTTATTGTCCTTTCTCCTCACTCAAGTCTTCTCATTCTCTTTCCTCCCAGTAACCCCTTACATCTTAGTGGCATTATTGCCATCTTCTGTCTTTCTGAAACCTGTTCTTTTATTGTCCTTTCTCCTCACTAAAGTTTCTCATTCTCTTTCCCTCCCAGTAACCCCTTACATCTTAGTGGCATTATTGCCATCTTCTGTCTTCCTCAAACCTGTTCTTTTATTGTCCTTTCTCCTCACTAAAATCTTCTCATTCTCTTTCCCTCCCCGTAACCCCTTACATCTTAGTGGAATTATTGCCATCTTCTGTCTTCCTGAAACCTGTTCTTTTATTGTCCTTTCTCCTCATTAAAGTCTTCTCATTCTCTTTCCCTCCCAGTAACCCCTTACATCTTAGTGGCATTATTGCCATCTTCTGTCTTCCTCAAACCTGTTCTTTTATTGTCCTTTCTCCTAAATAAAGTCTTCACATTCTCTTTCACTCCCAGTAACCCCTTACATCTTAGTGGCATTATTTGCCATCTTCTGTCTTCACTATTACCTGTTCTTTTATTGTCCTTTCTCCTCACTAAAGTCTTCTCATTCTCTTTCCTCCCAGTAACCCCTTACATCTTAGTGGCATTATTGCCATCTTCTGTCTTCCTGAAGCCTGTTCTTTTATTGTCCTTTCTCCTCCTAAAGTCTTCTCATTCTCTATCTCTCCCAGTAACCCCTTACATCTTAGTGGCATTATTGCCATCTTCTGTCTTCCTGAAACCTGTTCTTTTATTGTCCTTTCTCCTCACTAAAGTCTTCTCATTCTCTTTCTCTCCCAGTAACCCCTTACATCTTAGTAGCATTATTGCCATCTTCTGTCTTCCTGAAGCCTGTTCTTTTATTGTCCTTTCCTCCTCACTAAAGTCTTCTCATTCTCTTTCCCGCCCAGTAACACCTTACATCTTAGTGGCATTGTTGCCATCTTCTGTCTTCCTCAAACCTGTTCTTTTATTGTCCTTTCTCCTCACTAAAGTCTTCTCATTCTCTTTCCCTCGCAGTAACCCCTTACATCTTAGTGGCATTATTGCCATCTTCTGTCTTCCTGAAGCCTGTTCTTTTATTGTCCTTTCTCCTCACTAAAGTCTTCTCATTCTCTTTCCCTCGCAGTAACCCCTTACATCTTAGTTGCATTATTGCCATCTGTCTTCCTGAAGCCTGTTCTTTTATTGTCCTTTCTCCTCACTAAAGTCTTCTCATTCTCTTTCTCTCCCAGTAACCCCTTACATCTTAGTGGCATTATTGCCATCTTCTGTCTTTCTGAAACCTGTTCTTTTATTGTCCTTTCTCCTCACTAAAGTTTCTCATTCTCTTTCCCTCCCAGTAACCCCTTACATCTTAGTGGCATTATTGCCATCTTCTGTCTTCCTCAAACCTGTTCTTTTTATTGTCCTTTCTCCTCACTAAAATCTTCTCATTCTCTTTCCCTCCCCGTAACCTTGCCATCTTAGTGGAATTATTGCCATCTTCTGTCTTCCTGAAACCCTGTTCTTTTATTGTCTTTCTCCTCATTAAAGTCTTCTCATTCTCTTTCCCTCCCAGTAACCCCTTACATCTTAGTGGCATTATTGCCATCTTCTGTCTTCCTCAAACCTGTTCTTTTATTGTCCTTTCTCTAAATAAGTCTTCACATTCTCTTTCCTCCCAGTAACCCCTTACATCTTAGTGGCATTATTGCCATCTTCTGTCTTCCTCAAACCTGTTCTTTTATTGTCCCTTTCTCCTCACTAAAGTCTTCTCATTCTCTTTCCCTCCCAGTAACCCCTTACATCTTAGTGGCATTATTGCCATCTTCTCTCTTCCTATGAAGCCTGTTCTTTTATTGTCCTTTCTCCTCACCTAAGTCTTCTCATTCTCTATCTCTCCCAGTAACCCCTTACATCTTAGTGGCATTATTGCCATCTTCTGTCTTCCTGAAACCTGTTCTTTTATTGTCCTTTCTCCTCACTAAAGTCTTCTCATTCTCTTTTTCTCTCCCCAGTAACCCCTTACATCTTAGTGGCATTATTGCCATCTTCTGTCTTCCTGAAGCCTGTTCTTTTATTGTCCTTTCTCCTCACTAAGTCTTCTCATTCTCTTTCCCTTCAGTAACACCTTACATCTTAGTGGCATTATTGCCATCTTCTGTCTTCCTCAAACCTGTTCTTTTATTGTCCTTTCTCCTCACTAAAGTCTTCTCATTCTCACCCTCGCAGTAACCCCTTACATCTTAGTGGCATTATTGCCATCTTCTGTCTTCCTGAAGCCCTGTTCTTTTATTGTCCTTTCTCCTCACTAAAGTCTTCTCATTCTCTTTCCCTCGCAGTAACCCCTTACATCTTAGTTGCATTATTGCCATCTTCTGTCTTCCTGAAGCCTGTTCTTTTATTGTCCTTTCTCTACTCCTCCGTCTTCTCATTCTCTTTCTCTCCCAGTAACCCTTACATCTTAGTGGCATTATTGCCATCTTCTGTCTTCCTGAAACCTGTTCTTTTATTGTCCTTTCTCCTCACTAAAGTCTTCTCATTCTCTTTCCCTCCAGTAACCCCTTACATCTTAGTGGCATTATTGCCATCTTCTGTCTTCCTCAAACCTGTTCTTTTATTGTCCTTTTTCCTCACTAAAGTCTTCTCATTCTCTTTCACTCCCAGTAACCCATTACATCTTAGTGGCATTATTGCCATCTTCTGTCTTCCTGAAGCCTGTTCTTTTATTGTCCTTTCTCCTCACTAAATTCTTCTCATTCTCTTTCTCTCCCAGTAACCCCTTACATCTTAGTGGCATTATTGCCATCTTTTGTCTTCCTGAAACCTGTTCTTTATTGTCCTTTCTCCTCACTAAAGTCTTCTCATTCTCTTTCCCTCCCAGTAACCCCTTACATCTTAGTGGCATTATTGCCATCTTCTGTCTTCCTCAAACCTGTTCTTTTATTGTCCTTTCTCCTCACTAAAGTCTTCTCATTCTCTTTCCCTCGCAGTAACCCCTTACATCTTAGTGGCATTATTGCCATCTTCTGTCTTTATCAAACCTGTTCTTTTATTGTCCTTTCTCCTCACTAAAATCTTCTCATTCTCTTTCCCTACCAGTAACCCCTTACATCTTAGTGGCATTATTGCCATCTTCTGTCTTCCTGAAACCTGTTCTTTTATTGTCCTTTCTCCTCACTAAAGTCTTCTCATTCTCTTTCCCACACAGTAACCCCTTACATCTTAGTGGCATTATTGCCATCTTCTGTCTTCCTCAAACCTGTTCTTTTATTGTCCTTTCTCCTCACTAAAGTCTTCTCATTCTCTTTCCCTCCCAGTAACCCCTTACATCTTAGTGGCATTATTGCCATCTTCTGTCTTCCTCAAACCTGTTCTTTTATTGTCCTTTCTCCTCACTGAAGTCTTCTTCATTTTCTACTTCCCTCCCAGTAACCCCTTACATCTTAGTGGCATTATTGCCATCTTCTGTCTTCCTGAAACCTGTTCTTTTATTGTCCTTTCTCCTCACTAAAGTCTGCTCATTCTCTTTCCCCCCCAGTAACCCCTTACATCTTAGTGGCATTATTGCCATCTTCTGTCTTCCTCAAACCTGTTCTTTTATTGTCCTTTCTCCTCACTAAAGTCTTCTCATTCTCTTTCGCTCCCAGTAACCCCTTACATCTTAGTGGCATTATTGCCATCTTCTGTCTTCCTGAAACCTGTTCTTTTATTGTCCTTTCTCCTCACTAAAGTCTGCTCATTCTCTTTCCCTCCCAGTAACCCCTTACATCTAAGTGGCATTATTGCCATCTTCTGTCTTCCTCAAACCTGTTCTTTTATTGTCCTTTCTCCTCACTAAAGTCTTCTCATTCTCTTTCACTCCCAGTAACCCCTTACATCTTAGTAGCATTATTGCCATCTTCTGTTTTCCTGAAACCTGTTCTTTTATTGTCCTTTCACCTCACTAAAATCTTCTCATTTTCTTTCCCTCCCAGTAACTCCTTACATCTTAGTGGCATTATTGCCATCTTCTGTCTTCCTAAAACCTGTTCTTTTATTGTCCTTTCTCCTCACTAAAGTCTACTCATTCTCTTTCCCGCCCAGTAACCCCTTACATCTTAGTGGCATTATTGCCATCTTCTGTCTTCCTCAAACCTGTTCTTTTATTGTCCTTTCTCCTCACTAAAGTCTTCTCATTCTCTTTCCCGCCCAGTAACCCCTTACATCTTAGTGGCATTATTGCCATCTTCTGTCTTCCTCAAACCTGTTCTTTTATTGTCCTTTCTCCTCACTAAAGTCTTCTCATTCTCTTTCCCTCCCAGTAACCCCTTACATCTTAGTGGCATTATTGCCATCTTCTGTCTTCCTCAAACCTGTTCTTTTATTGTCCTTTCTCCTCACTCAAGTCTTCTCATTCTCTTTCCTCCCAGTAACCCCTTACATCTTAGTGGCATTGCCATCTTCTGTCTTTCTGAAACCTGTTCTTTTATTGTCCTTTCTCCTCACCAAGTCTTCTCATTCTCTTTCCCTCCCAGTAACCCCTTACATCTTAGTGGCATTATTGCCATCTTCTGTCTTCCTCAAACCTGTTCTTTTGTCCTTTCTCCTCACTAAAATCTTCTCATTCTCTCTTTCCCTCCCGTAACCCCTTACATCTTAGTGGCATTATTGCCATCTTCTGTCTTCCTGAAACCTGTCCTTTTATTGTCCTTTCTCCTCACTAAAGTCTTCTCATTCTCTTTCCCGGCCAGTAACCCCTTACATCTTGGTGGCATTATTGCCATCTTCTGCCTTACTGAAACCTGTTCTTTTGTTGTCCTTTCTCCTCACTAAAGTCTTCTCATTCTCTTTCCCTTGGTAACCCCTTACATCTTAGTTGCATTATTGCCATCCTTCTGCCTTCCTGAAACCTGTTCTTTTATTGTCCTTTCTCCTCACTAAAGTCTTCTCATTCTCTTTCCCACTTAATAACCCCTTACATCTTAGTGGCATTATTGCCATCTTCTGCCTTCCTGAAACCTGTTCTTTATTGTCCTTTCTCCTCACTAAAGTATTCTCATTCTCTTTCCTCCCAGTAACCCCTTACATCTTAGTGGCATTATTGCCATCTTCTGTCTTCCTGAAACCTGTTCTTTTATTGTCCTTTCTCCTCACTAAAGTCTTCTCATTCTCTTTCCCTCCCAGTAACCCCTTACATCTTAGTGGCATTATTGCCATCTTCTGTCTTCCTGAAACCCTGTTCTTTTATTGTCCTTTCTCCTCACTAAAGTCTTCTCATTCTCTTTCCCGCCCAGTAACCCCTTACATCTTGGTGGCATTATTGCCATCTTCTGTCTTCCTCAAACCTGTTCTTTTATTGTCCTTTCTCCTCACTAAAGTCTTCTCATTCTCTTTCCCTCCCAGTAACCTTACATCTTAGTGGCATTATTGCCATCTTCTGTCTTCCTGAAACCTGTTCTTTTATTGTCCTTTCTCCTCACTAAAGTCTGCTCATTCTCATACCCTCCCAGTAACCCCTTACATCTAAGTGGCATTATTGCCATCTTCTGTCTTCCCTCAAACCTGTTCTTTTATTGTCCTTTCTCCTCACTAAAGTCTTCTCACATTCTCTTTCCTCCCAGTAACCCCTTACATCTTGGTAGCATTATTGCCATCTTCTGTTTCCTGAAACCTGTTCTTTTATTGTCCTTTCACCTCACTAAAATCTTCTCATTTTCTTTCCCTCCCAGTAACTCCTTACATCTTAGTGGCATTATTGCCATCTTCTGTCTTCCTGAAACCTGTTCTTTTATTGTCCTTTCTCCTCACTAAGTCTTCTCATTCTCTTTTCCGCCCAGTAACCCCTTACATCTTGGGCGCGTGTACCATCTTCTGCCTTCCTGAAACCTGTTCTTTTATTGTCCTTTCTCCTCACTAAGTCTTCTCATTCTCTTTCCCTCCCAGTAACCCCTTACATCTTAGTGGCATTATTGCCATCTTCTGTCTTCCTGAAACCTGTTCTTTTATTGTCCTTTCTCCTCACTAAAGTCTTCTCATTCTCTTTCCCTCCCAGTAACCCCTTACATCTAAGTGGCATTATTGCCATCTTCTGTCTTCCTGAAACCTGTTCTTTTATTGTCCTTTTTCCTCACTAAAGTCTTCTCATTCTCTTTCCCTCCCAGTAACCCATTACATCTTAGTGGCATTATTGCCATCTTCTGTCTTCCTGAAGCCTGTTCTTTTATTGTCCTTTCTCCTCACTAAAGTCTTCTGATTCTCATTCTCTCCCAGTAACCCCTTACATCTTAGTGGCATTATTGCCATCTTTTGTCTTCCTGAAACCTGTTCTTTTATTGTCCTTTCTCCTCACTAAAGTCTTCTCATTCTCTTTCCCTCCCAGTAACCCCTTACATCTTAGTGGCATTATTGCCATCTTCTGTCTTCCTCAAACCTGTTCTTTTATTGTCCTTTCTCCTCACTAAAGTCTTCTCATTCTCTTTCCCTCGCAGTAACCCCTTACATCTTAGTGGCATTATTGCCATCTTCTGTCTTTATCAAACCTGTTCTTTTATTGTCCTTTCTCCTCACTAAAATCTTCTCATTCTCTTTCCCTCCCAGTAACCCCTTACATCTTACTGGCATTATTGCCATCTTCTGTCTTCCTGAAACCTGTTCTTTTATTGTCCTTTCTCCTCACTAAAGTCTTCTCATTCTCTTTCCCACACAGTAACCCCTTACATCTTAGTGGCATTATTGCCATCTTCTGTCTTCCTCAAACCTGTTCTTTTATTGTCCTTTCTCCTCACTAAAGTCTTCTCATTCTCTTTCCCTCCCAGTAACCCCTTACATCTTAGTGGCATTATTGCCATCTTCTGTCTTCCTCAAACCTGTTCTTTTATTGTCCTTTCTCCTCACTAAAGTCTTCTCATTCTACTTCCCTCCCAGTAACCCCTTACATCTTAGTGGCATTATTGCCATCTTCTGTCTTCCTGAAACCTGTTCTTTTATTGTCCTTTCTCCTCACTAAAGTCTGCTCATTCTCTTTCCCTCCCAGTAACCCCTTACATCTTAGTGGCATTATTGCCATCTTCTGTCTTCCTCAAACCTGTTCTTTTATTGTCCTTTCTCCTCACTAAAGTCTTCTCATTCTCTTTCACTCCCAGTAAACCCTTACATCTTAGTGACATTATTGCCATCTTCTGTCTTCCTCAAACCTGTTCTTTTATTGTCCTTTCTCCTCAATAAAGTCTTCTCATTCTCTTTCCCGCCCAGTAACCCCTTACATCTTAGTGGCATTATTGCCATCTTCTGTCTTCCTCAAACCTGTTCTTTTATTGTCCTTTCTCCTCACTAAAGTCTTCTCATTCTCTTTCCCTCCCAGTAACCCCTTACATCTTAGTGGCATTATTGCCATCTTCTGTCTTCCTCAAACCTGTTCTTTTATTGTCCTTTCTCCTCACTAAAGTCTTCTCATTCTCTTTCCCTCCCAGTAACCCCTTACATCTTAGTGGCATTATTGCCATCTTCTGTCTTCCTCAAACCTGTTCTTTTATTGTCCTTTCTCCTCACTCAAGTCTTCTCATTCTCTTTCACTCTCAGTAACCCCTTACATCTTAGTGGCATTATTGCCATCTTCTGTCTTTCTGAAACCTGTTCTTTTATTGTCCTTTCTCCTCACTAAAGTCTTCTCATTCTCTTTCCCTCCCAGTAACCCCTTACATCTTAGTGGCATTATTGCCATCTTCTGTCTTCCTCAAACCTGTTCTTTTATTGTCCTTTCTCCTCACTAAAGTCTTCTCATTCTCTTTCCCTCCCAGTAACCCCTTACATCTTAGTGGCATTATTGCCATCTTCTGTCTTCCTGAAACCTGTTCTTTTATTGTCCTTTCTCCTCACTAAAGTCTTCTCATTCTCTTTCCCGCCCAGTAACCCCTTACATCTTAGTGGCATTATTGCCATCTTCTGCCTTCCTGAAACCTGTTCTTTTATTGTCCTTTCTCCTCACTAAAGTCTTCTCATTCTCTTTCACTCCCAGTAACCCCTTACATCTTAGTGGCATTATTGCCATCGTCTGTCTTCCTGAAACCTGTTCTTTTATTGTCCTTTCTCCTCACTAAAGTCTTCTCATTCTCCTTCCCTCCCAGTAACCTCTTACATCTTAGTGGCATTATTGCCATCTTCTGTCTTCCAGAAACCTGTTCTTTTATTTTACTTTCTCCTCACTAAAGTCTTCTCATTCTCCTTCCCTCCCAGTAACCTCTTACATCTTAGTGGCATTATTGCCATCGTCTGTCTTCCTGAAACCTGTTCTTTTATTGTCCTTTCTCCTCACTAAAGTCTTCTCATTCTCCTTCCCTCCCAGTAACCTCTTACATCTTAGTGGCATTATTGCCATCTTCTGTCTTCCGGAAACCTGTTCTTTTATTGTACTTTCTCCTCACTAAAGTCTTCTCATTCTCTTTCCCGCCCAGTAACCCCTTACATCTTAGTGGCATTATTGCCATCTTCTGCCTTCCTCAAACCTGTTCTTTTATTGTCCTTTCTCCTCACTAAAGTCTTCTCATTCTCTTTCCCTCCCAGTAACCCCTTACATCTTAGTGGCATTATTGCCATCTTCTGTCTTCCTGAAACCTGTTCTTTTATTGTCTTTTCTCCTCACTAAAGTCTTCTCATTCTCCTTCCCTCCCAGTAACCTCTTACATCTTAGTGGCATTATTGCCATCTTCTGCCTTCCTGAAACCTGTTCTTTTATTGTCCTTTCTCCTCACTAAAGTCTTTTCATTCTCTTTCCCTCCCAGTAACCCCTTAAATCTTAGAGGCATTATTGCCATCGTCTGTCTTCCTGAAACCTGTTCTTTTATTGTCCTTTCTCCTCACTAAAGTCTTCTCATTCTCCTTCCCTCCCAGTAACCCCTTACATCTTAGTGGCATTATTGCCATCTTCTGTCTTCCTGAAACCTGTTCTTTTATTGTCTTTTCTCCTCACTAAAGTCTTCTCATTCTCCTTCCCTCCCAGTAACCTCTTACATCTTAGTGGCATTATTGCCATCGTCTGTCTTCCTGAAACCTGTTCTTTTATTGTCCTTTCTCCTCACTAAAGTCTTTTCATTCTCTTTCCGTCCCAGTAACCCCTTACATCTTAGAGGCATTATTGCCATCTTCTGTCTTCCTGAAAACTGTTCTTTTATTGTCCTTTCTCCTCACTGAAGTCTTCTCTTTCTCTTTCCCTCCCAGTAACCCCTTACATCTTAGTGGCATTATTGCCACCTTCTGTCTTCCTCAAACCTGTTCTTTTATTGTCCTTTCTCCTCACTAAAGTCTTCTCATTCTCTTTCCCTCCCAGTAACCCCTTACATCTTAGTGGCATTATTGCCATCTTCTGTCTTCCTCAAAGCTGTTCTTTTATTGTCCTTTCTCCTCACTAAAATCTTCTCATTCTCTTTCCCTCCCAGTAACCCCTTACATCTTAGTGGCATTATTGCCATCTTCTGTCTTCCTGAAACCTGTTCTTTTATTGTCCTTTCTCCTCACTAAAGTCTGCTCATTCTCTTTCCCTCCCAGTAACCCCTTACATCTAAGTGGCATTATTGCCATCTTCTGTCTTCCTCAAACCTGTTCTTTTATTGTCCTTTCTCCTCACTAAAGTCTTCTCATTCTCTTTCACTCCCAGTAACCCCTTACATCTTAGTGGCATTATTGCCATCTTCTGTTTTCCTGAAACCTGTTCTTTTATTGTCCTTTCACCTCACTAAAATCTTCTCATTTTCTTTCCCTCCCAGTAACTCCTTACATCTTAGTGGCATTATTGCCATCTTCTGTCTTCCTAAAACCTGTTCTTTTATTGTCCTTTCTCCTCACTAAAGTCTACTCATTCTCTTTCCGGCCCAGTAACCCCTTACATCTTAGTGGCATTATTGCCATCTTCTGTCTTCCTCAAACCTGTTCTTTTATTGTCCTTTCTCCTCACTAAAGTCTTCTCATTCTCTTTCCCTCCCAGTAACCCCTTACATCTTAGTGGCATTATTGCCATCTTCTGTCTTCCTGAAACCTGTTCTTTTATTGTCCTTTCACCTCACTAAAATCTTCTCATTCTCTTTCCCTCCCAGTAACCCCTTACATCTTAGTGGCATTATTGCCATCTTCTGTCTTCCTCAAACCTGTTCTTTTATTGTCCTTTCTCCTCACTAAAGTCTTCTCATTCTCTTTCCCTCCCAGTAACCCCTTACATCTTAGTGGCATTATTGCCATCTTCTGTCTTCCTCAAACCTGTTCTTTTATTGTCCTTTCTCCTCACTCAAGTCTTCTTATTCTCTTTCACTCCCAGTAACCCCTTACATCTTAGTGGCATTATTGCCATCTTCTGTCTTTCTGAAACCTGTTCTTTTATTGTCCTTTCTCCTCACTAAAGTCTTCTCATTCTCTTTCCCTCCCAGTAACCCCTTACATCTTAGTGGCATTATTGCCATCTTCTGTCTTCCTCAAACCTGTTCTTTTATTGTCCTTTCTCCTCACTAAAATCTTCTCATTCTCTTTCCCTCCCCGTAACCTCTTACATCTTAGTGGCATTATTGCCATCTTCTGTCTTCCTGAAACCTGTTCTTTTATTGTCCTTTCTCCTCACTAAAGTCTTCTCATTCTCTTTCCCGCCCAGTAACCCCTTACATCTTAGTGGCATTATTGCCATCTTCTGCCTTACTGAAACCTGTTCTTTTATTGTCCTTTCTCCTCACTAAAGTCTTCTCATTCTCTTTCCCGCCCAGTAACCCCTTACATCTTAGTGGCATTATTGCCATCTTCTGCCTTCCTGAAACCTGTTCTTTTATTGTCCTTTCTCCTCACTAAAGTCTTCTCATTCTCTTTCCCGCCCAATAACCCCTTACATCTTAGTGGCATTATTGCCATCTTCTGCCTTCCTGAAACCTGTTCTTTTATTGTCCTTTCTCCTCACTAAAGTATTCTCATTCTCTTTCCCTCCCAGTAACCCCTTACATCTTAGTGGCATTATTGCCATCTTCTGTCTTCCTCAAACCTGTTCTTTTATTGTCCTTTCTCCTCACTAAAATCTTCTCATTCTCCTTCCCTCCCAGTAACCCCTTACATCTTAGTGGCATTATTGCCATCTTCTGTCTTCCTGAAACCTGTTCTTTTATTGTCCTTTCTCCTCACTAAAGTCTTCTCATTCTCTTTCCCGCCCAGTAACCCCTTACATCTTAGTGGCATTATTGCCATCTTCTGCCTTCCTGAAACCTGTTCTTTTATTGTCCTTTCTCCTCACTAAAGTCTTCTCATTCTCTTTCCCTCGCAGTAACCCCTTACATCTTAGGGGCATTATTGCCATCGTCTGTCTTCCTGAAACCTGTTCTTTTATTGTCCTTTCTCCTCACTAAAGTCTTCTCATTCTCCTTCCCTCCCAGTAACCTCTTACATCTTAGTGGCATTATTGCCATCTTCTGTCTTCCAGAAACCTGTTCTTTTATTGTACTTTCTCCTCACTAAAGTCTTCTCATTCTCTTTCCCGCCCAGTAACCCCTTACATCTTAGTGGCATTATTGCCATCTTCTGCCTTCCTGAAACCTGTTCTTTTATTGTCCTTTCTCCTCACTAAAGTCTTCTCATTCTCTTTCCCTCCCAGTAACCCCTTACATCTTAGTGGCATTATTGCCATCTTCTGTCTTCCTGAAACCTGTTCTTTTATTGTCTTTTCTCCTCACTAAAGTCTTCTGATTCTCCTTCCCTCCCAGTAACCTCTTACATCTTAGTGGCATTATTGCCATCTTCTGCCTTCCTGAAACCTGTTCTTTTATTGTCCTTTCTCCTCACTAAAGTCTTTTCATTCTCTTTCCCTCCCAGTAACCCCTCACATCTTAGAGGCATTATTGCCATCGTCTGTCTTCCTGAAACCTGTTCTTTTATTGTCCTTTCTCCTCACTAAAGTCTTCTCATTCTCCTTCCCTCCCAGTAACCCCTTACATCTTAGTGGCATTATTGCCATCTTCTGTCTTCCTGAAACCTGTTCTTTTATTGTCTTTTCTCCTCACTAAAGTCTTCTCATTCTCCTTCCCTCCCAGTAACCTCTTACATCTTAGTGGCATTATTGCCATCGTCTGTCTTCCTGAAACCTGTTCTTTTATTGTCCTTTCTCCTCACTAAAGTCTTTTCATTCTCTTTCCCTCCCAGTAACCCCTTACATCTTAGAGGCATTATTGCCATCTTCTGTCTTCCTGAAAACCGTTCTTTTATTGTCCTTTCTCCTCACTGAAGTCTTCTCATTCTCTTTCCCTCCCAGTAACCCCTTACATCTTAGTGGCATTATTGCCACCTTCTGTCTTCCTCAAACCTGTTCTTTTATTGTCCTTTCTCCTCACTAAAGTCTTCTCATTCTCTTTCCCTCCCAGTAACCCCTTACATCTTAGTGGCATTATTGCCATCTTCTGTCTTCCTCAAAGCTGTTCTTTTATTGTCCTTTCTCCTCACTAAAATCTTCTCATTCTCTTTCCCTCCCAGTAACCCCTTACATCTTAGTGGCATTATTGCCATCTTCTGTCTTCCTCAAACCTGTTCTTTTATTGTCCTTTCTCCTCACTAAAGTCTTCTCATTCTCCTTCCCTCCCAGTAACCTCTTACATCATAGTGGCATTATTGCCATCTTCTGTCTTCCTCAAACCTGTTCTTTTATTGTCCTTTCTCCTCACTAAAGTCTTCTCATTCTCCTTCCCTCCCAGTAACCTCTTACATCTTAGTGGCATTATTGCCATCTTCTGTCTTCCTCAAACCTGTTCTTTTATTGTCATTTCTCCTCACTAAAGTCTTCTCATTCTCCATCCCTCCCAGTAACCCCTTACATCTTAGTGGCATTATTGCCATCTTCTGTCTTCCTCAAACCTGTTCTTTTATTGTCTTTTCTCCTCACTAAAGTCTTCTCATTCTCCTTCCCTCCCAGTAACCTCTTACATCTTAGTGGCATTATTGCCATCGTCTGTCTTCCTGAAACCTGTTCTTTTATTGTCCTTTCTCCTCACTAAAGTCTTCTCATTCTCTTTCCCTCCCAGTAACCCCTTACATCTTAGTGGCATTATTGCCATCTTCTATCTTCCTGAAGCCTGTTCTTTTATTGTCCTTTCTCCTCACTAAAGTCTTCTCATTCTCTTTCACTCCCAGTAACCCCTTACATCTTAGTGGCATTATTGCCATCTTCTATCTTCCTGAAACCTGTTCTTTTATTGTCCTTTCTCCTCACTAAAATCTTCACATTTTCTTTCCCTCCCAATAACCCCTTCCATCTTAGTGGCATTATTGCCATCTTCTGTCTTCCTGAAACCTGTTCTTTTATTGTCCTTTCTCCTCACTAAAGTCTTCTCATTCTCTTTCCCTCCCAGTAACCCCTTACATCTTAGTGGCATTATTGCCATCGTCTGTCTTCCTGAAACCTGTTCTTTTATTGTCCTTTCTCCTCACTAAAGTCTTCTCATTCTCTTTCCCTCCCAGTAACCCCTTACATCTTAGTGGCATTATTGCCATCTTCTATCTTCCTAAAACCTGTTCTTTTATTGTCCTTTCTCCTCACTAGAGTCTTCTCATTCTCTTTCACTCCCAGTAACCCCTTACATCTTAGTGGCATTATTGCCATCTTCTATCTTCCTAAAACCTGTTCTTTTATTGTCCTTTCTCCTCACTAAAGTCTTCTCATTCTCTTTCCCTCTCAGTAACCCATTACATCTTAGTGGCATTATTGCCATCTTCTATCTTCCTAAAACCTGTTCTTTTATTGTCCTTTCTCCTCACTAAAGTCTTCTCATTCTCTTTCACTCCCAGTAACCCCTTACATCTTAGTGGCATTATTGCCATCTTCTGTCTTCCTGAAACCTGTTCTTTTATTGTCCTTTCTCCTCACTAAAGTCTTCTCATTCTCTTTCCCTCCCAGTAACCCCTTACATCTTAGTGGCATTATTGCCATCTTCTGTCTTCCTGAAACCTGTTCTTTTATTGTCCTTTCTCCTCACTAAAGTCTTCTCATTCTCTTTCCCTCCCAGTAACCCCTTACATCTTAGTGGCATTATTGCCATCTTCTATCTTCCTAAAACCTGTTCTTTTATTGTCCTTTCTCCTCACTAGAGTCTTCTCATTCTCTTTCACTCCCAGTAACCCCTTACATCTTAGTGGCATTATTGCCATCTTCTATCTTCCTAAAACCTGTTCTTTTATTGTCCTTTCTCCTCACTAAAGTCTTCTCATTCTCTTTCCCTCTCAGTAACCCATTACATCTTAGTGGCATTATTGCCATCTTCTATCTTCCTAAAACCTGTTCTTTTATTGTCCTTTCTCCTCACTAAAGTCTTCTCATTCTCTTTCACTCCCAGTAACCCCTTACATCTTAGTGGCATTATTGCCATCTTCTGTCTTCCTGAAACCTGTTATTTTATTGTCCTTTCTCCTCACTAAAGTCTTCTCATTCTCTTTCCCTCCCAGTAACCCCTTACATCTTAGTGGCATTATTGCCATCGTCTGTCTTCCTGAAACCTGTTCTTTTATTGTCCTTTCTCCTCACTAAAGTCTTCTCATTCTCTTTCCCTCCCAGTAACCCCTTACATCTTAGTGGCATTATTGCCATCGTCTGTCTTCCTAAAACCTGTTCTTTTATTGTCCTTTCTCCTCACTAAAGTCTTCTCATTCTCTTTCACTCCCAGTAACCCCTTACATCTTAGTGGAATTATTGCCATCTTCTATCTTCCTAAAATCTGTTCTTTTATTGTCCTTTCTCCTCACTAAAGTCTTCTCATTCTCTTTCCCTCCCAGTAACCCCTTACATCTTAGTGGCATTATTGCCATATTCTGTCT
This sequence comes from Ascarosepion bandense, assembly GCA_037127315.1. Lineage (NCBI taxonomy): Eukaryota > Metazoa > Mollusca > Cephalopoda > Sepiida > Sepiidae > Ascarosepion > Ascarosepion bandense. Next base: position 1,416,935 of record JBBBDQ010028683.1, read on the forward strand.
TCCTGAAACCTGTTCTTTTATTGTCCTTTCACCTCACTGAAATCTTCTCATTCTCTTTCCCTCCCAGTAACTCCTTACATCTTAGTGGCATTATTGCCATCTTCTATCTTCCTAAAACCTGTTCTTTTATTGTCCTTTCTCCTCACTAAAGTCTTCTCATTCTCTTTCACTCCCAGTAACTCCTTACATCTTAGTGGAATTATTGCCATCTTCTATCTTCCTAAAATCTGTTCTTTTATTGTCCTTTCTCCTCACTAAAGTCTTCTCATTCTCTTTCTCTCCCAGTAACCCCTTACATCTTAGTGGCATTATTGCCATCGTCTGTCTTCCTGAAACCTGTTCTTTTATTGTCCTTTCTCCTCACTAAAGTCTTCTCATTCTCTTTCCCTCCCAGTAACCTCTTACATCTTAGTGGAATTATTGCCATCTTCTATCTTCCTAAAATCTGTTCTTTTATTGTCCTTTCTCCTCACTAAAGTCTTCTCATTCTCTTTCCCTCCCAGTAACCCCTTACATCTTAGTGGCATTATTGCCATATTCTGTCTTCCTGAAACCTGTTCTTTTATTGTCCTTTCACCTCACTGAAATCTTCTCATTCTCTTTCCCTCCCAGTAACTCCTTACATCTTAGTGGCATTATTGCCATCTTCTATCTTCCTAAAACCTGTTCTTTTATTGTCCTTTCTCCTCACTAAAGTCTTCTCATTCTCTTTCACTCCCAGTAACCCCTTACATCTTAGTGGAATTATTGCCATCTTCTATCTTCCTAAAATCTGTTCTTTTATTGTCCTTTCTCCTCACTAAAGTCTTCTCATTCTCTTTCTCTCCCAGTAACCCCTTACATCTTAGTGGCATTATTGCCATCTTCTGTCTTCCTGAAACCTGTTCCTTTATTGTCCTTTCTCCTCACTAAAATCTTCTCATTCTCTTTCCCTCCCAGTAACCCCTTACATCTTAGTGGCATTATTGCCATCTTCTATCTTCCTAAAACCTGATCTTTTATTGTCCTTTCTCCTCACTAAAGTCTTCTCATTCTCTTTCCCTCCCAGTAACCCCTTACATCTTAGTGGCATTATTGCCATCTTCTGTCTTCCTAAAACCTGTTCTTTTATTGTCCTTTCTCCTCACTAAAGTCTTCTCATTCTCTTTCACTCCCAGTAACCCCTTACATCTTAGTGGCATTATTGCCATCTTCTGTCTTTCTGAAACCTGTTCTTTTATTGTCCTTTCTCCTCACTAAAGTCTTCTCATTCTCTTTCCCTCCCAGTAACCCCTTACATCTTAGTGGCATTATTGCCATCTTCTGTCTTCCTCAAACCTGTTCTTTTATTGTCCTTTCTCCTCACTAAAGTCTTCTCATTCTCTTTCACTCCCAGTAACCCCTTACATCTTAGTGGAATTATTGCCATCTTCTATCTTCCTAAAATCTGTTCTTTTATTGTCCTTTCTCCTCACTAAAGTCTTCTCATTCTCTTTCCCTCCCAGTAACCCCTTACATCTTAGTGGCATTATTGCCATCTTCTGTCTTCCTGAAACCCGTTCTTTTATCGTCTGTTTTTTTCACACTCAATTTGTTACCTCTTCTTCTTTGTGCCTTGTCCTTTCAGTACGTAGGTTATCATTGCCTGTCACGTTTTTCTGTCCCTGGTGGCTCTTAGCACCTCTTACCCTGTTACACCACGCTATCCCCGTTCTGTCAATCGTCTGATCAGGCCCATAGAATATGTTATCCGCTGCTTTCCCCTGTGTCTATTTCCTTTTTATCTATCCTGTTAGTATCAGGTTCTCCAAGCCCTCCTTCCTCACTGCATGTCCCAGGATCTTTAGTTGTCTCTTTCTGATGCTCAGTATTAATTTTCCTTTTCGTTTCCATTCTTTCCAAAATCTCATGAATGCTCACATGTTCAATCCATGATATCCTCAGCATCCTTCTGTAGAACCACAATTCAGTTGCTTTAAGTTTTTCCTTAATCTTCGATTATATTGTCCAGCATTCACTGCCATATTGAAGAACTGACATCCCATAACAATCCAGTACTCTCTTCTTTGTTTCTAGCGAAATTGTCATGTTTCTTAATACTTTTCTCAGCTCCTGGAGTGCATCCTTGTGCTTTTGGATCTCAGGAATATAAATGTATAGAAACTGCTGTGACCACAAAGTGAGGGGTCAGTTTATATATTGATTGAACTGATCCCCCACATTATATCCAATATGCTTCTGTAGAACCACATTTCAGCTGCTTTAAGTTTTCCCTTCATCTTTGTTGATATTGTCCAGCATTCACTGCCATGTTGAAAACTGACATACTATAGCAATCCAGTACTCTTTACTTTGTTTCTGCTATTTAGCCCATACCTGGAGGGAAATTAGCTGAAGAATTCTCGGCTTCGTTTTTGATTCAAGATCATTTTTATCCCAGATATGAATACCGATTCCATCGGCATAGTTCCACCCCTCATCTTCAGTACTGATGTAATGAATAGGTAATGAATATACATACACCTTGGTTCCACCTTCACAGTAATGTGATTGGCTGGTATCAGCCATAAATACAGACGAAGACAAGGATGTCTGGAGAGAGAGAGAGAGATCTAGAGATCTTCCACCATTGACTATGCCTACATCTCAGGATATAATGATGTAATGAATATCTAATGAATATGCATACACCTTGGTTCCCACTCACTGGAATGTGATTGGCTGGTGTCAGCCATAAATACAGACGAAGGCGAGGACGCATAGAGGTCTATTGGTCTACGTCCAGTGGTCTACCATCAGAGATCCAGAAGTCTATTGGTCTATGTCCAGAGGTCTACCACCAGAGATCCAGGGATCTATTGGTCTAATTCCAGAGTTCTACCACCAGATATCCAGAGGTCTATTGGTTTACGTCCAGAGGTCTACCACCAGAGATCCAGAGGTCTATTGTTCTACGCCCAGAGGCCTCCCATCAGAGATCTAGAGGTCTATTGGTCTACGTCTACGTCCAGGGGTCTACTGGTCTTCCACTAGAGGTCTACGACTATACGTCTATTGACTACGCCTACGTCTCAAGATACTGCATACCGTCCATTACGTCTACGTACTAGATTGTCCTACACTATTACATTTGCCTGAACCACTTAACTACCTTAAATGATATATATATATATATATATATATATATATATATATATATCACTTCGTCTCCCCCATAATATTCTTTTACTTTTTCTTATCCTATTTTTCTCTTTTTCACTCTCTAATGTAATCAATTCTGACTTGGCACCTCGACCTGAAATGTTCATCCTTTGATAATGGCTTATGTAAGCCGAAAGCTCAGACCTGATAAAAAAAATCAACAATTACTGCGATTTCTTGTCGTCTTTCCATGACAACACTATCAAGCTAATCAGATCATACGAACGGATCTTACACAAAATAAATAGACAGAACTTGTCTATATTATTCAATGAAACCTGTATTAATGAAAAAATGCTGCCAAAATACACATTATATATATATATATATATATATATATATATATATATATATATATATATCCCTTTCTGTGACATATCAAGTACACTATCCTAAAGAAGTGGGTATGTGAATGACGTTTTATTAAAGCTATTGTGCCTGATGTTAGAAGTTAATTACACGTTAGGTTGACAGATTTATAAACTGTGAACGCTGACAGATTTTTCAAGTGTGAACATTTATATACTGTTTAAATGTTTTATATGGCTTCTTGACGACTAACTTGTCCCCCGTAGGGCAAATGAAATACGTTTTGTCCCAACAAACATGGGCTTAGAAATAGGAGAAAAACACAACTTGACTTTTTTAGCCATTACCAAGGAAAAAATTTATTTTACTTTTAACTTAATATATGTAAATTATCTACTGAAATGAAAATAATTATAAGGTCACTACGCTCCTGCTCCTTCCTGGAACAAAAATAAGAAATGAAGAGAAAGTTAGCGTTCGTCATTCTTGGGGTACTTTTTTTATTGGATTTTTTTTTTGGGGGGGGGGGGCTTTTTTGTTTGTTTTTCTTCTTTTTTTGCCAACACCTAGCGCGTGTGAGAAGTTTCTTGGCAGACAAGTGGGGGAAGCTGGTACATACTAGCAGTTTCCCACTTTCAGGTGTATATGAGACGGCTAAAACGAAAACATCATTTTTTTTTATAAACACATCGCCCCAAGTAAGGCATTTTACTGCCACTGTTTTGCAGGGGGTTACATAGAAGGAAAGTTATAAGAAAGAGTGACAGGTTATAGGAGGTGTCAGAAAGTGGGTAAGAGAAGTATGAATGTGGCCATTCAGTGAGGGATCAGTTTATATGTTGATTGTTATGTACAATTAATCCCCCACTTTATAACAACATTATAATAGTACAGAAATCTTTTCTTTTTTTTTTTTATAAACATATCGCCCCACGTAAGGCATTTTACTGCCATTTTTTTGCAGGTGGGTTTCATAGGAGGAAAGTTATGAGAAAGAGTGACAGATTATAGGGGGTGTCAGGAAGTGGGTAAGAGAAGGATGAGAATACTGATGAGAGTGGAGTGGACGGAGAAGAGAGCATGAGAGAGAGGATGCAATTTAGTGAAATAAGTGATGACTATTGACTTTACGTTTAAATTCTTGGAGATTGTAACAGTCGGGAAAGCAAGTAAATGGGAGGGAATTCCATAGGCGGGAAGTGCGAAAAAAGAAGCTGTTGGAGTAGAAGTTGTGTTTACAATTTATTGGTTTCACAATAAAAGGGTGGGACCTAGTTGCTAATCTTGTGGCTCGAGTAAATTTATATATAGGGGGCACCAGTGAGCTAAGTTTATATATAGGGGGCACCAGTGAGCTAAGTTTATCGGAGCAGAAGCAGCGAAATTATTTGTAGAAGAGACACAGGGAAGCCACATTGCGCCGGTGAGAAAGTGACTGTATCTGAGCTGCCAAGTCGGGATCTGTTACATTACAGATTCTCTGATGGATTTTGTCAAGGACACCTAGGTGGATAGCAGGAACACCCGACCAGATATGGCAACAGTATTCAATGCACAGGCGGATGGTAGATTTATATATGTCCAGGATTGTTTCAAGCAAAAAACTTCCAACTTTCTTAGTTATGGATTCTATTTAGTCATTCCACTTGAGGTCTGTTGTGAGAGTTAAGCCGAGGAGGCGCAGTGTTTTGCTTTCAGGAAGACTAGCCTGATTCATGCTAATGGGGGAGGTAGGAGCGAAAATTTATTAAATTTATTATTTAAAATTTATTTTAATATTTTTCTTATTCATTAAATGTGCAGCGGAGTGTGACGCTATACTGTGAAAAGAATCTGGATTTGGCACTCGCGACTAGAACTAAAAATTTTAAAACAATGGTGAATGTCGAACACGGCTGTCTACTCCGGGGAAACTAAATCAATACGGGTTAATCTTATTTTACGGGCGATCACAACTGACATATGACATGGAATAAGTTTGGCATCTGTCTAAAAAGCATTTGTATTAATCGATTGTTTTAAAAATTCGTCCGAATTCCACAAAACGTGAATTGTCTGTTCAAATCACAAATAATTTCTAATTTTTCCGCCATTTTTTCCTTTCTTACTACTTTTCTTTTCTCTTCTTCTCGCGAGATCTGCATTTCAAATAAAAAAAAAGTGACTTTGTTTAAAAGTAAATAACCCTTTCCCTTATCAATTACTTTTGAAAAAAATTTACAGGTAAATCACTTCCCTGATTTTGTTTTTCTTTCCAAAATGAAGCAGACGATAATTAGAATGTAGAAAAATCCCAGAGGAGACAATTCAGTTGGCGCATTTAACAACCATTTTCAACCATCACACTGTTATGGAAAAAAAATTTAAGAAACCTTTTTAAATTTCCAATCGACTGAAGAAGTTTTTCCCTAACGGGCTGCGAGCTAAAAACAACGTATTTAATTTGTAATATACAGTCATCTGCATACAGGTCTGTTTCACAAGTCGTCAGTGAGGCTAGAAAACCGACTCCTTCAAGCCAGGATTTGAACTCAACTGATCCGGCATTAGTAGGAGATTCTACTCATGAAATATCGGCGCACGCCAGAAATAGGCAGATCTTTTAGCGTATTAGTTGCATGAGGTAAACAAATGCCAGTAGCCCAGAGTGTTCAATTCATTATGAAGAACGTTTATGAAGTCTATCCTCTTCTAGAATAATCAATCGACGGATGAGAACATAATTAGCCCTTCGCATACAGGCCTGTTTCGCTGTATCGCAGCACATCAGTGCAGATAAGCAACCAATTGCTTCAAGCCGGAATTGAAACTGGATATCTTTAATCAGGTCCTCTATAGACCGGTCACTTCCATTGTCTGAAACATAGTTTAGAGGTAGAATCGCCGACTGATATCAATTCGGTCTGGTTTCAATCCTGGCTAGAAGCAATCGAATGTCTAACCGCACTAATCAGCTGTGATACAGCGAAACAAGACTGTCTGCGGTACCTAGATAGATAGATAGATAGATAGATAGATAGATAGATAGATAGATAGATAGACAGATAGATAGTCATCTATATATATACTAGCAGTATAGCCCGGCATTGCTCGGGTGTAATGAAAGCTTTAAAACTAATCCATGGTCCTGGAGCTCAGACTCTTTGGACGTTGGCACGAAAGACTAAAAAACAATAGTTGTTTCCAGTTAAAGCGAAACCGTAGACTGAAAGAAAAATGAATGGATGTAAGTCAAATTTTGATTTCCTGCTATCGATATCAAATAAGTTTTTTCATCGTAAACTGAATTTTGAAGGCTAAATAAGTCCTCTGAGTAAATGGTATCATGGCTGAGATTAAGAACTACAATTAATCCTACTTAGAGCCAAACACGAAGCAAAAACTAAAATAAAAGAGCTGAAAAAATACAGACATACAGGCAGATAAACAGACACACACAATCATCTTGTCTTTTATATATATATATATTATCGATTTTCTGCACTATTGTAAGAACTGCAACCTTGAAACTTCTGAATATCGTTTCTTATGTCTTTGTCTATGAGTGTATGAAATTTGATTAAATCGGACAACTCCTTCTATAACCCGATTTTTTTTATTATCGATTTTCGATATTTATCGGGGGTACCTCGACACAAAATCTAGCTAAGAACACTCGCAGCCGCTTATAGTACAACTGTATACATTTTTAAGAAAATCGGTTAAGTCGTTTTGGAGTCTATAGGTAACGGAAACACACACACACACACACACACACACACACACACACACACACACACACACAGACAAAGTTCCATTCATAAATAAGTTTAGATATGATAAGAAATATAGTTTTATGGTTTGCTCTATTAATGGATGAAAGTGCTCAATATAAAAGAGGAGACTGATGTCAGTACAAAACGGCGATAATATTCAGGCCATGGTTGACCATATATATATATATATACACACACACAATACTGTGCAAAAGTATTAAGACAAGAACTATTTTATCTTTTATGAGGTAGATTGACAGAAAATAAACAACTTAATTAAAGTAATTATATTTGATTTACTCAACAAATGCTTTAACAAGAAAAAAAAACTTGTTACAAAATGAATTCAATATTTAGTATAATAGCCTTTTGCTTTGAAATAATAAAATAGTGTCAATTTACCAATCGCACCTAGTATACATATATATATCTAATGATATCCCCTGCCAAGTAGCTTGTATTTGTTCCCAAAGTGTGTCTTGCGAAGTAGCATTAGATTTATCAATTCGAGAGGGGGAAATAAGAAAAAGTTCAGTCATATTCAAGGATAATAGAATAATGAATAGTTTCAAAATAACTTGTTTAATAGAAAATAGGAAAAATTAAATATAATTTCTTTTTCATACATTTCTTTTACACCTAGTTTTAAATAATCAATATTTATTAGCAATTTACTTGGCTTTTCACCCTGAAATTTTACCTGAAATTTTTTAATTTGTTTTAAAACAATTGACCTCATAGTCTATAATAACCCAACAGGCACTAAACTAAATTCTTTACAAAAAACCAATGTAGTGTACCAATTTACATGCCCAGTCAGAGATTGCATCTCTGATACTACTCAAAAACCTAGTACATATATTGATTTTACCACAACCACGCTCTCCCGTAGACTTACATGTCATCTTTCTGATCAGAGTACTATTAAACAACGTTTCTCTGAAAAACATAAACATGTAGGTAATATCAGACAGATTTTGGTCAACAATACGGTGATCCTTACTCATACACACAGTAAGAGGAACCTGCAGATATTGGAGGCCATGTACATCAAATCAAAACAACCAACACTCAATAAAATCAACTTTAAAACAGGAAATAACATATTACATTGCATTTGACTAGATGGTTTTGTTGTCATTTCGCGCTATCCCGCGGTGTGACGTCATAAAACCGCATCGCAAACTTAAGAACTGCGTTTATTATTTTTGGTAACTATTGCCGTTGCCAAGCGGAGTTTTATGTCAACACAAAATAAAATCGTCGGTGATGGTGGATTTTATAATATTTCAGTTTAAACTACCTCTCTGAAGATGGCTCATGTGAGTCGAAAGCTTAGAAGAAAACCAATAAATAATTATCCAAATGTTGGAGAATTTTTGTCTTTATTTTCAACTGAAATTAAAGCAAAAATACGACGTTTAGAACGGCTCATGATTAAACATAATAGACATTCATTGTCTCTTATATTTAATAGCATATGTCTAGAAAATTACTTGCTGCCTCGATATACTATATATATATATATATATATATATATATATATATATATATACTGATGGGCTTTAGATCGTTAAACTTGAATAGTGTGAGTGTGACTTGCTTTTATAATGCACTATTGATATAAATTAGTATATATTTGTGCAAATTATGTTCAAAATGGCAGACAAAGTGCTGTGATTAATATTTGTCTATATCTCTGCGATGAGGTAGTATTTACAGTATTTACATTATTCGGATTCTTGTCCTCATCTTTGTTGCTATTTGTGCGTCGTTACGGCCGTTGTACACTAAAGCCCGTCAGTATATATATATATATATATATATATGTATATATATATATATATATACAGTATATATATATATATATATATATATATATATATATTAGGACAAGAACCATTTTATCTTTTATTAGGAAAGTTTTGTAATTTGCTTGAAGCATTTTGTATATTAAGAATATGGTTAGGTTTTGAAGGCTGTCACAATGCGTTTTGAAGGAAGGTAAATAAGTTGTTGGGTATTACCTATTTATTATACATTAATATTTTTTGAGATTTGTTCGTGGGCAAAAAAAATTTACTTCTCATAATACCATTGATGCCTGTGCCCACCAGATCTTAATCCCATTGCACCTGCAAGTGGTATATTGAAATTTTCATTAAATTTTCTAGAGATCCATCTTGTGTAAACCAGCTCAGTTCTAGACAACCCTATGTGCTGTCGCATGAGTTGTGACAGCCAGTTTAACTAATCTAGAAATAAAAACTCTGGAGACATTGTTTCGCCAACAGGTATGCTTATTTATGGAAAGAAGTAAAAACTGAAAAAGGAAAACGCGATACGTCTTAGAAGAATACAAACAATAATTACAAATAAGGGAAGCACTTTATAACAAAGTTTAAGGTTACAGTCCTGTGAAGTAAAAAGGGGATAAGGAAAGAAGCTAAGGAGACAGTAGACACAAAATATCAATGAGACCGTTAAGAGAGCAAAGAAATGAAGACAAGAAATGTCACATAATGTAGACGATAAATTTTTGATTTGTTCCCCGAAGGCCTTTACCCCTTCATATCTTTCCAAACATCCTTATTTCCGTGCAAATGTATATACTGAACTCAAATCGATAATTGTTTATTGAAGAAACCTACCTTTTTTGTTGTTAACGACCAGAAAGAAATGGAACTCATTCTTGCTGTTTATCTCACTCCTAACCGCCATTGAAATCTCTCATTTACTGCAGAATGACTTTACGCGTAGTTTGCCGATTTGGGGGCCTATTTACTTCCTTTGTCCAATTACTACGCGATTTGTTTCCGAAATTGAGTTCCGAAACAAAACAAATCGCGTAGTAATTGCACAAAGGAAGTAAATAGGCCGAAATAAGAATTCTGCGTTTAAAGTCATTCTGCACTAAATTAAATACGAGAACCGTAGTAAGGGGTGAGATATAGTTCGATTTTTTTCTGGTGGTTAAGTTAAAAAAAAAGCTAGTTTTCTTCAATAAACAATTATCGATTTGAGTTCAGCATATACATTTGCAAGGAAATAAGGATGTTTTGAAAGATTTAAAGGGGAACAAATCAAAAAATTATCATGTAGACAATAATGCAGAATGTAAATAAAATGTCCTTTAGTGAGCGGAATGCTAAAAAAAAAATACCGTTGATTGGCGGGATGCAGGAATAAAAACTAAAAGATGATACACATGGCTACAGAACGGAAGTCAAACCAAACGGAATACGGTGATTTTCTAAACAAATCCCACCCGAACTAAAGGTCATCAAAAGGAGGCAAAAAAAAGTCAAGTAGGGCAGAACACCCTAGAACATATAGCCCGGCGTAGCCCGTGCAACTCAGAACATTTTAGCAGTAGAAGATGCCAATGAGAGGAGATGATAACAACACAACAAATATTAACAAATAATAATAATAATAATAACAAATATCCAGTAGAACCTCCTTCTCAAATATTGAAGATAGCTTCGCGAGCATTGGCTTGGGCCTCGTAGGCAGAAATGAAATAAATTTGCAAGAAAGATTTGATCTTTTGTGTGGCATTGTAAACAACATTGCGTTTGTTTTTGTTTCAAAATTACGGGGTTCGTAATTTACATTTTTTGTTGACTAAATGAATTTAACATAAAAATAAAAATGATTTATTTTGTTTTACTGAAATTAGAAATATAAAAACTATTACACACTCAGTCAGTCAGTTATGTGCCATACGTGATACACTCTTGGGCGATCATGTCTCGAAAGAGACATGACTGACTGGGCAGAAGATTATCCCGCAGTAGGTTGCCATTGGTTTCTGCATTACGCTGGTTGCCAGCCAAGGTTATAGAACACAATCTGTCTTATTAATTGACATAGCTAGAGGGGGAAGAGATGTATTATTTTATTAAGTAGTGATTAGTGGGGGATCAGCTTATTACTTCATAAAAATATAAAACTGATCCCCCACTTTATGCCCAGTAGAAGCCTTAATCATGTTTTCAACTATTATATTTAGTCAGTCATTTCAGTGCTATATGTGATACGCTCTTGGGCGATCATGTCTCGAAAGAGACATGACTGACTGGGCAGAAGATTATCCCGCAGTAGGTTGCCATTGCTTTCTGCGATAGACTGGTTGCCGACCAAGGCTATATAACCCAATCTGTTCTGTTATTTAACCCATAACTGGAAGGAATAAACGGATTAATACCTTTCCCAAGGGTATTTGTGCATAAGTGAATGCAATGGATTCAACTGGAATTCGAACTTGGCTCCCCGATTTCTCGTTCCGAGCCGATATCCACTGCACCACAACGCACATAGACATTTAATTTTAGAGGAAAAGGTTACATTAATGCCACACGAATTACAGACAGATGATTTCCTGCATGAAATATTTAGCGAAAAAAAAGCTTTATTTTTTTTAGTTTTATTTTCTGAAGTATGAAATATTAAATCTGAAAAAAAAGGCTTAAATAATTAAATTAACCATTGGCACTTTTTTTTTTTTACATATTTTGTTTTTGTTTGAAAAAACACTTTTTTTAAATATTTGTTTTGTTTCAAAATTATGGGAAAAAATATTCAAATTTTTTTGTTGACCAAATGAATTTTTAAAACGTCGGAATAAAAATTAAATATAAAGGCTCATTTTTTTTTATTAAAAATATTTTAGTCGCATTTGTCACGTGTTTGATTTCTGTGACGTAATCTAGCAACCATCTTAGAATTAGATGTTTTGCGGAGCAAATGTAAACAATCGGCTCCATTGGCCAAAAAGTGCGAAAGGGAAAATTGCTGAACTTAAAACTCAAAAACTATGTGTCGACCTGGCTTCCCTGTAGATATGTGTCTCCAGAAAGTTTGAATGGCGTAGCGCAAAACATGTAGGCGTGCATAGGGAACAGTCACACACAGACTCACAGATTTCCTTTTATATATATAGAGATAAATATAGCAAAGCATCGATTCAAACACCTCATAGACTTCATTCCATGCTGTCAATCTCTCGAGATTAGCCACTGGATATTATACAAATTTCGGGTAAATTGTTCAGGACCCCTCTTCAAAAAAATATTTAAGTCCCGGTTCAAACCTCTTCCCAGTTTTATTTCAGATTTTGAGCACTCTTTCTTTGTAATTATTGCATATTTTAAACAGAGATCTGAAGGTGAATCGGCATGGCGAAGGACGCATACCAGAAGCTGAGTAATGTCACAGGTAAATTTCACTAGAAACAAAGAAGAGAGTGCTAGATTGCTATGTGATGACAGTTCTTCAATATGGCAGTGAATGCTGGACAATATCATCAAAGATGAAGGAAAGACTTGAAGCAACTGAAATGTGGTTCTACAGAAGTATAATGTATATAAAGTGGGGGATCAATTCCATACTACAATCAATGTATAAAATGATCCCTCACTTTGTGGTCACATCGGTTTCTATACACTTATATTTCTCAGATCCAAAAGCACAAGGATGCATTCCAGGAGCTGAGTAGAGTATTAAGAGACAGGACAATTACGCTAGAAACAAGGAAGAGAGTACTGGATTGCTATGTGTTGTCAGTTCTTCAATATGGCAGTGAATGCTGGACAATATCATCAAAGATGAGGACAAAACTTAAAGCAGCGGAAATGTGGTCCTACAAAAGGATGCTGCGGATATCGTGGACCGAGCATGCGAGCAACGATGAGGTTTTGGAAAGAATGGAAACGAAAAGAATATTAAGAGTGAGCGTTTTTTTAAAAAGCTATTTTTAGAATTTTAATAAAAACTGAAACAAGATATTTAAACACAAATGATAAACACCTTTTGATTTTTACTTTATAAAAAGAACATAATAGTTACTAGATTCACTCAGTTCATATGTCTCCGGTCTTTTGCGTAGGTGTAATGGTTAATTCCTCATTTCCTGTTTAGGACTGAATTTCCGGTTCTTTCTAAAATCTTCTCAATCTTTTTCACTCCCAGCTTAGCGGCATGATTGTTGAATTTTCCAGACATGATAAAGAATTTCTGCCATCTTTCCAAGATTCAATATAGACCCAAAATTGCTGTCATATTTGAGTTGAAGCTGCTTAATGCTCACTTTCTAGCCTCAAGAGAGTCTTTTTACTATGTTTCATATATACAAAAGTGATATTAGACTAACTCTTGTGGGATCTCCCCTTTGTGTATGATAATGGACTCGACTGAGTGTACATATATTTCTGCCGTAGAGAGAACAGTAGTTGCAGTTATCAGTAACTGACTTTGTCACTGTCAGCGCTCTGCCTTCGGGTAGAGGGCGCTCTCTGCTTCCAAGCAGAGAGCAATAACCCAGTCGTGGTTCCGCCGAAGGGTAGAACCACGACTCGGTAAAAATAGACAGACATATTTTTGGCCCAGCTATATGGCCGGGAATTCCCACATTAAAATGACCATGTGTCACATCCGGGCTTGCGTGGGAAGCCTAGTAAATACAGCAGTTATCAGTAACTGACTTTGTCACTGTCAGCGCTCTGCCTTCGGGTAGAGGGCGCTCTCTGCTTCCAAGCAGAGAGCAATAACCCAGTCGTGGTTCCGCCGAAGGGTAGAAGCACGACTGAGCAAAAATAGACAGACATTTTTTGGCCGGGCCATATAGCCCGGAAATCCCAGTCATAACTGACCATGTGTCACATATTGCCCTTACTGGGAGGGACAACTAAATATAGTTGCAGTTATCAGTAGGGCGTAATCGTAGAGATCCGTGCGAGTTATCGGAGAGTACCGGAAGTGATACGTAAGTTACCGAGAGATACCGAAGTTACCCGGAGACTACCGCATCAGAAACCAGAATAGCTCTGAGCTCCACTCAGCTAGAATAATATACACGGATATACTATTTCCAACGGCTTCACTTCAAGACTTGTATATATTTATTTCTTACTAATAGTATTCCTGGATTTACTAAGCTGCATTCAAGTTTGCATATTACGTTCAATATAACCTACTTTTCTACCTCCATATCTGTTTTGTTGTTCATTATTTTGTGCGGTTCTTCACCCGGAATCCACAACACTAACACTGGAATATTATTGCCATATATGGACGGGAACTGTCCAATCTTCCTTTATCATATCTTCTCTAGCCTTGATAGAGTTTTTTCTGCCATGCTTCATCTCTACAAATGTCAGATTAGACCAAAAGTAGAGTATTGCTGCCATATCTGGGCAAGAGCTGCTCAATCTTCCCTTTGCCAGCGTTTATAAAAGAGTCTTTCTACAAACGTCAGATTAGACTAAGAGTCGTCAACCTACGTCCCGCCGGCCGGATTCGGCCTGCGAGGGCATTTTGAACAGCCCGCGACCCTGATTACCAATGACTCTATTTTTAACATGAGAGACGAGGCTTTCGAATTCAACTAAAAGCCTGCTGTTATCTTCTTCTGACCCACCCAACCGAATTTGAATACTATGACCTCAAAAACACGATCAAAACCCAATCACCGCCATTTCTGCGTGTATATGTTTGCAACTATTTGTACTCGTATTTATGAGTGTATGTGTTTCGTTTTTGTTTAATATGTGTGGGTGTGGTTCGTTTGTTTCGTTTTTGTTTAATGTGTGTGTGTGTGTGTGTGTGTGGTTCGTTTGTGGTACAATTTTCAATAACAGTTTCAAACCTACACGTCATAATTTCATGCATTTCACTTCGGTTGATTCTTTTCACCTTAAAGTATTTTAACTTTTCCTTTTGTTAGGTGTTTTTTTAATTTTAAATTTTCTTTTGTTTTTCTGATTTCTCAATGTTTATTTTCATTATGGTTTTAAATATTTAGATTGTCAGGGGTCTGTATATGTTTTTTTTTCTTAATTTTCATTAATGGCCTTCGTCCGTTCTGCGACCCGTCATTATAACACGATCCGGCCCGCGGGGTCGAATGAGTTACCGACCTCTGGATTAGACCAAAAATAGTGTATTGCTGCCATATCTTGGAGAGAGCTGCCCAATCTTCCCTTTTCCGGCCAGTCTATCTGCCATGCTTCATCTTTACAAGTGTCAGATTCGACCTGAAATGGTCTATTGCTGTCATATCTGGGCTTTCTAGGCTGGAAAGAGTCTTTCTATCACGCTTTCTCATTACAAGAGTCAGATTAGACCCGAAATAGTCTATTGTTGCCATATCGGGATTTTCTAGGCTTGACAGAGTCTATCTGTCACGCTTTCTCATTGGTTAGTTAAAATCGGAAGAGAGAGAGAGAGAGAGAGAGAGAGAAAGGAAGGAAGGCCCGCTGCGAAGAGGGGTTCGTAATGATCAACCTACCCTTAAAGAATTCCTTCAAGCAGTGAAACTACTATGAAAACTTTCACCATTTAAGTCGAAACGAGATTTAAACGCAAATCTTATTTACAATAGCAGAGTACTACCCCTATTAAAAAATTCAGACAAATTAAAGACAAAAATTACAGTCAAAAATTAAAATTAAAAGAAAAAAATAAAAATAAAAAGCGGAAATCAACATACCAGTTAGGTAAGACAGACTGAAAAAGAGGGTCAGATTAGACCCGAAATGTCGCATCGCTACTATATCTGAGCTGGAGCTGCACATTCATTACTTTCCAGCCGTGATAAAGTTCAAATTCATTTACGGTCTTTCCTCTGAGCAGCTTTTTCCTTCCATAGCAAATATTCAAACAATCCAAATTCCTTAATTCTAACAGTTCAAACCTTTACAACTCCGTCACACCATATCTCTTCTATTTCCACTGGGTCGATAAACCGTCATTTCTTTTGTTTTCCATCAAATCAAATTTTAATCTTTATCTTTCCTCAGTGTTTTTATCTTCATTTACCACACACCTCAGATTATTACTATTTTGTTGACTGCATCCACCTACCTTGAGATGCTCTCGAGCCACGTATTTGCTAATCACATTCGATTATTATTTTTGTTTTTTTTAGATTACAATGCGTTCAGGAGTTTGTATAATACGAAATTGTCTAAAAGTTATTTTCAAAATTAATTATTTGGACACATTATGAAAATTCAAAAAAAATATTTTCACGTTCTCGTAGATATGTCACGTGGTATGTGTTTAATTTCAGGCTGGGAAAATGCGATTTTGGCTTCAATGAAATGAAAAGAAAAATATTTGACATAATGTGTGATTCTTTAATTTCCTGTTAAAAACTTAATTAAAACTTTATTTACCGAGAAACAGGATGAAAATTTGTCTTGTTTGTCTGAATGTTTTTAATTAGTGACAACAATAGAAGGTGAGACACCAAGTGAGGAAAAAAGAAGAAGAATATGAGAGAGAGAAAAAGAAGAAGAGAAAAAAGAAAAGAGGAAAAAGAGAAACAAGATGAGAAAGAGAGAAGGGAAGAGAAAGAAGATGAGAAAGAGAAAGAAGAAGGGGAAAAGAAAGAAAGAAAGAAAGAAAGAAAGAAAAAGAAAGAAGATAAGAAACAGAAGATGAGAAAGAGAAAGAAGAGGGTAAAGAGAAAGAAGAGAAAAAGAAAGAACAAAAGAAAGAGAAAGCAGAGAAGGAAGAGAAAGAAGAGGAAAATAGAAAAAAGAGAAGAATGAGAAAGAAGATGTGAAAGAGAAAGAAGAGGAGAAAGAAAAAAGAAGAGGAGAAAGAGAAACAAGATGAGAAAGAGAGAGGGGAAGAGAAAGAAGATGTGAAAGAGAAAGAAGAGAAAAGAAAGAAAGAAAAGAAAGAGAAAGAAGAGGATAAAGAAAAAGAAGAAGAGGAAGAGAAAGAAGTGGAAAAAGAGAAAGAAGAGGGGAAAGAGAAAGAAGAGGGGAAAGAGAAAGAAGAAGAGAAACAAAGAATATGAGAAAGAGAAAGAAGAGGATAAAGAAAAAAGAGGAGGAAGAGAAAGAAGAGGAAAAAGAAAGAGAATAGGAGAAAGAGAAAGAAGAGGGGAAAGAGAAAGAAGATGAGAAAGAAAACGGTAAAGATAACAGGAAAGAAAAAGAATGTGTAAGAAAGAGAAAGAAGAAGAAGAAGAAGAAGAAGATAAAAGAAATAAAAAAGAGGAGAAAGTAGAAAGATGTTCTCAGGAAGGAAATCGAAGGTAAAAAAAAAGAAGAAGAAGAAAGTGACAAAACAAAAAGGGAGAAAGAAAATAAAGAAGACAACAGTGAGAGAAAGAGAAAGAAAAAGAAGACAGCCCCCACCCAAAAAAAAGGCCAAGAAAGAAGATGAAAAACAGTTACAAAAAACAACAAAACGAAGAGAGAAAAGCAAATCAAAACGAGACTGTGAATGATATCGGCTCTTTATCTGCTGTTACTGGAAAGAATCGATACGATCTATACATTAACGGATATTTCCTGTCACCATCTTGCTGAGGAGACAAATAAAAGACTCCTCAGGAATCATTTGTAATATTTCGGTTAACTTAAGATTCTTTACCCTGGAAGATTAATGTGTGAATCCATTTTGAATATAAAAGTTTGCCCATTTGGTATTACGCGGGCAGATATATTTTGTTTATAAAGAATATGTTTATGTTTCAAAAATATTTAACCGTATCTTACAAAATGTATGCATTTGTATAAAAAAAAAATATTTGTTTTAAAATTATATATTAGGTATTCAAAATGATATATTTATTTGTATTAAAAAATAATATATATATATTTGAATTGAAAACTATGTATGTATTTTAAAACAGTGGGTATATTTGTACATAAAAATTAAGAAAAATAGAATGTTTTTCTGCATTGAAAACAATATTTTTATTGTTATTAAAAAGTATTAAAACAATATGTTCATTTTTACTGATTCATTTGTTTTTATTTATTTATGTTTATTTGTATTTTAAAATAATGTCTATTTTTGCATTGAAAACAATATGTTCATTTTTATTAAAAACAATGCGTTTATTTGTATTTAAAAATATTTTGAGAACTTTTTATTGAAAACATTATGTTCAATTTTATTAAAAAATATGTGTTAATTTGTATTTAAAAATAGTATGTTTATGTTTGTAGTGAAAACCATATGCTCGTTTTTATTAAAAACATTGTATTGTTGGGGCCTCATATGCAAAGAAATTTAGGTTTGAATTTTTACATGGCACAAGGCCATTTCCCAAAGAACTTCCGAACTAAATTCCTGCTTTCCAACAATTATTTTATACAGTTGAAATCATTTATGAAATTAGCAAATGGAATATTGAATGAAATGGTCAAAGCATTAATTTTAATTATATAAAGTGTATTAACAAATAACAAGAATTACATACTTTGTACAGACGTTGAATGTGTCTGATTAAAAATGTCTTTCATTCTCTGTATAAGATTATGTTACGGAAAGTTGTAAAGTTCCTTGTCACTGGAAGATTTATCAGTGTCATATGTAATGTAAGTTGTGTTAGTAATAATATTGTTAGAAGATTGGTGAACATTTCTGAGTCCGTTGATAAGTTCATTTTTATGAAGTTTAGAAGAATGATTAGTAAGGGAAGGTGAGTTGGTCTTGCATGTTGTGCTTGTTAAGATTCTTGTGCCAACTGTAGTAATTTGTACAAGTGTTATTCAAAGAAATAAAAGGCATCTACTTGCGTAGTGCGGATGTGTGAGAGAATTGCAAAGCGCGTACAGCACAATAGCGGTATGCTATTGGAGGCAGCTGTGTACTGCCTGCCTTTATGTTCTCTGGTTCTGCTGCTGTCTGGTTGTACCACGTGTGTGCCTCTTCTACAAGTACTTTCATGGCTTCTCCTCCGATGAGCTTAGATCACTGGTGCCGCCTAAGCACGAATTTACACGAGATACTAGATTAGCAACTAGGTCCCACCCTTTAACAGTTAAACAAATAAGATGTAACCGTAAATTCTACTCCAATAGCTTCTTTTCTCGTGCTTCCCGCCTGTGGAACTCCCTTCCACAAGTCTGCTTTCCCGACAGTTACAATCTCCAGGTGTTTAAATGTAGGGTCAATAGACACCTCCTATCACACTAACTCCCAACTATTCTCACAACACTCTCATCTACCCAACCCTCATTCTCGGTATCCTTACCCGCCTATCACCCACCCTCTGTCATTTCCTATATTTAATCAGCCTTTCTCCACTCTACGTAGCCCCCTGCACAGTAGTGGCAGTGACATGCCTTGCTCGGGGTGAAACGCTTATTAAAAAAAAAATAAATAAATAAAAATATACATCCCGTAAAAAAAGGGAAAGCAAGATTATCACTTGATTGTTACGTGTGTATATGTACAATGATTTATGTGGAAATACACGTGACTATAGTATCTTGTATCAATTTGTATTATAAAATAGTATTCTATTTCTGTATTAAAATGCATATTTTTATTAAAAATATGTTTATTTGCATTCAAAAATGATATATCTATTTTTGTCTTTCATAAAGTGTATCGTTATTAAAATAAATTCCGTGTTCGGAACTTAACATAAACATGATTCTAAACTTTATACATATTTATTTGCAAGTAAAACAAAATTCATTCTTGATGATGCCTAAAAGTATAGCCGAAAGCTCCTAAAAAATAAAAAATCGTTAGACAGTTCTTATATAATTTGAATTGTGAAAAGAAAAAAATCATAACAACACATGCAAAATTATATATAAAAAAACTTAATGGAAATATCTTGTCTGTCATTTTCAATGAAACATGCATAAAAGAGAAATTGCTGCTCAAATACAATATATATATATATATATATATATATATATATATAGTAAAGTTTTGTAATTTGCTTGAAGCATTGCGTAAAATAGTTGTATGTGTTATGTCTTGAAGGCTGTCACAATGCGTTGAATGAAATAAAGGAAGGTCGGGAGGTGTTTATATGACCTAATTATTACACTGATATTTCGAGACTAAGAAGCACGGACATTCTGAGGATTTCTCTGCCATTCTGATGATGAGATTATAGTCTCGAAATGTCAGTGTAATAAATAGGTCATATAAACACCTCCTTTTATTTCATTCAACTCATTGTGACAGCCTTCAAGACATAACACATACAAATATATATATATATATATATATATATGAAATGAATTGTTTGAACATTATTTTTTATCGATACTCGTATTTAAGTAGATATTCTGTTTTTAATGAAACAGTATTATATATTTATTTCTACCGGCCTGATTATTTAAGATAAATTTTTATTACGAAAATGTGTGCCATTCGGCAAGATTCGAACCTGCGACCCCTATCTAGATAGGGGAAGCTACCATTTGATCTGGTAACCATTTGATCTGGTAACGTCTCGACCACGAATAGCCTCCAGTCTAAACGAGGTTTTTATCAAGCCTATATAACACAATTTTCGATCCATCGTAAACAAACATATCTGCTCTGAAATATATCGTAATGTCAACAAATGTAAACATGTTACGGAAATCAAACAATTCATTTCAAATTGTCGGTTGCTTATAACCAAGTTTCGTTAAAACCCGTTGATATCCGTAACATGTTTATATATATATATATATATATATATTAGTCATCCACATACAAGCCTGTGTCGATGTACCATAGCTCATCAGTGTAGCTAGACACATCCACTTGCTTCTGGCCGGGATAAAAACTCGACTGATTTGGTGTCAGTCTGAGTCTCTACCTCCTAAGCCATAGGCGCATGGAATCAGAGATGGAAATTTTTAATGTGTTGTATATAAGCAGTGTATACACACGCCAATCACCGAAAGAACTCAATTCATTTCTGAAGAGTCACGCAATTATATATATATATATATATATATATATTATGTTAAAAAGAAATTCTGAAATTTACATTCGTTAAATGGCCATTTCAGCGAGAACATTCTCGCTTCAGCAGCAACAATCGAAAACAAAAAATGATTTATTCAAATATAGTACAGAATTTCTATACAGGAAGACGCCCCAAAACATATTCATACACAGGGAGTTGAAAAACAAAAAATGGGGTGGGATTAAGAAAGAAAAAAATTATTTCAATTTGTCGATCAGACATAAGAAATGGAAAAAAACAGGAACAGAGATTCATGACTAGATATTAGGAGACTTTACATTACGTCTGCATGAAAGATTCAAAAGTTAAAATTTAAAATGTGTCACAGGAATAGAAGTGGTAGGGGGAAATGAAAGGAGAGACAAAAGGGGTAGAAAAGGGGAATGTTAACGAAGAAATACAATATAAAAATTTTCAGAAGTAACCAAGGTAACGACTAGCGACGACTTTCGATGATGAACCGAGGGTTAGGATATAAAAAAAGGGTGAAAGTTTAAAAAAAAAAGGGAAAGGAAGGAGAAATAATATATTAGACATTGTTAAAAATTTACCAAAAAAAATTGGTTTAAATTTAAACACACACACACATATATATATAGCACTGTGCAAAATTATTAGAACAAGATCTATTTTATCTTTTATGAGTAATCGAAATAAAGTTTAAAATCACCCCTGTCCTAACACTTTTGCACACTACCGGTAGTGTGCAAAAGTATTAGGACAGGGGTGATTTTCCTAAAAAAAAAACTTACTAAAATTCAAATACAGGGTGAAAAGCCAAGTAAATTGCTAATAAATACTGATTATTTAACTATAATTAAGAAGGACGAAGGCTTCGGAATTTGAATTGGCCCCAACAAAGGCCTGATCTCAATCTTATTGAACATTTATGGGTTATTTTCGATAAAAAAAAAATTGATAAATCTAATGTTACATTTTTTTTTACTTTTTTCAGCGCAGTCTTATCGGTTATTACATAAAATTTCCGATTATCAAAAAACATTTGAAAAAATTTCAATATTTAAACAATTGGGGAGGGCTCACTTTCTCATACAACGTTATAGTAAATCGATCCTCCATTTTGGAACCACATACGTTGGGCTCGCTTTGTTTTGTTTTGTTTTTAGGACGAGTTGTTGCTCCTGTTTTTGTCTTTCTCAAGTTTTCTTTAGTTCTTACGATGACATCTTCCTTGGCAACTCCAAGAATGGCTTTATTCAAAAATTTCGCAAAGGATTCAGTTGTTGAATATGCGCAAGCAAAAAAGTTAATTGCACAAGATCGATTTACTATAAGGTTGTATGAAAAACTGAGCACCCCCCCGTAAAATTGCTTAAATGTTGAAATCTTCACACATTTTTTTGTCAATCGGCATGTTTAGGGTTTAATCGATAATATTACACTGAAAAAAGTAAAAAAAAAATTGATAATCAGTCAATTTACAGGTGGTGGTAATGTCGTACCGGTGAGTGAGTCCAAAATGGAGGCTCGATTTACTATAACGTTGTATAAAAAACTGAGCACCCACATAAAATTGTTCAAATATCGAAATTTTTCTCATTTTTTTTTTTTTTGTCAATTGGAAAGTTTAGGGTTTAATCGATAAGATTGCACTGAAACAAAGTAAAAAAAAAAAAAATTAAAGGTGGTGTTAGTCTCCTTCAGGTCCGCTGATGCATCTACTAAAAGAAATTGGGTCACTGTGTCGGGTTAGAATTTTTTTTTTTTTTTTGTCAGAAACCATCTTGCACATTTAGAAATCTACCATTCGTCCGTGCATTGAATACTGTTGCCATATCGGGTCTGATACTCCTGCTCGTTACACAGGAGTATGCCATACGGTATAAACGCTTTGCTGATCATGTCTCAAAAGAATCGAGACATGATTAGCAAAGGGTATGTGGTTTTAATGGACTTTTCTTGAGAGGAAAATGTTACCATTGTATAATGCAACACATTCGTGTTCGAAATCCAGTTGAGTTCGTTGCATTCATTTACGAGTAAATGACCTTGGGAAATATATTAATCTGTCTCTTCCCTCCAGCTATGGGTTAAATAATATGTCAGATTGGATTATTTAGCCTTGGTTGGTAAACAGTCTACCGCAAAAAGTAATGGCATACTACTTTGTTAGTATCAGGTTCTCTAAGTCCTTTATTCGTGTATACCGTATGGCACTTAATGACTGACTAATATTGTATGTGGTTCTACAGAAGAATGCTGTGGATATCAAGGATAGAGCATGTGAGCAATGATGAGATTTTGGAAAGGACTGAAACGAATAGGAAATTAATAGAGCATCAGGAAGAGACAGCTATGGGTTAAATAACAGGAGGGATTGGGCTCTATATCCAACCAAGACAAAATCAGAAGAATACTCTGCAATGTTATCAGTCCTGACTTGGCATCTCGGCTTAAGTCACTTATCCACTGCACCACAATCCATCACTCAGTTAAGGACCATATATGATACACGCTTTGGGTGATCATATCTCTAAACAGATATGACTGACTGGGCAAAAGATTATCCCACAGTAGGTTGTCATTGCTTTCTGTGGTAGACTGGTTGCCATGACCCAGGCGATATAGATGTTGGTTAGTTCCTGACTTACACTTAGAGTTGTGAGTTCAATACCAGGCTACAGCAGTGTTAAACAAGTAACTTGCAGGCTAGAGCGAGATAATTCTTGACTCCCAATCTAGGCTTAATGCAAGGAATGAGTATGATATACCTCAGTGATTGTAAAAAATGGTTCGGTTCGAAATTCCTAGAACCTGAAGAAGGCCGAAACGTCGTACAAATAGCAACAAAGATGAGAACAATAGTCCGAATAATCTAAATACTGTAAATATGCAATTTCTATGATAATGTTTCTGAAGATGCTTCCATTTTGGTATCTAGATTCTTAGATGGTTTTCCCCATTTTCAACAACCGTAATGTGGTTCTACAGAAGGATGATGATGATGATACCATAGACCGAACATGTGAGCAACGAAGCGGTTTTGGAGAGTTGAAGACGAAAGTGAAATTAATACTTAACATCAGAAAAAAACTGGAGTAGATAGATCTATCTATCGCCCGGTTGACACTCCACCCACGTCTATTGAACAGGTGTAGAGGCTCATCTCTTGTTCGCTGTTTAGGATGTGGTTTCCGGTTTTCTCTTTTCCAAACTTCTCACTTGTTTTTTTTTTCAATTGGAGTAGATAGACTAAACTATCGCCCGGTTCACACTCCACCCACGTCTATTGAACAGGTGTAGAGGCTCATCTCTTGTTCGCTGTTTAGGATGTGGTTTCCGGTTTCCCTTTTCCAATCTTTTACTCTTTTCCAGTCTTTTACTCTTTTTTTTTTCTCAATTGGAGTAGATAGACTAAACTACCGCCCGGTTCACACTCCACCCACGTCTATTGAACAGGTGTAGAGGCTCATCCTTTGTTCCCTGTTTAGGATGTGGTTTCCGGCTTTCTCTTTTCTAATCTTTTCACTATTACGTAGCCCCCTGCACATCAGTAACGTTGCCCGGGGTGATATGATTAAAAAAAAAAACAGCTGAAGTTCATGGGATATGTAATGAGGAAGGAGGACTTGAAAAATCAGATACTCACAGGTCAGATAGGAGGAAATACAGACAGGAGAAAGCAACACGTTATATACTTGATGAGCTTGAGTAAACCAATGGCAAATCAGGGTTTGGGAGAAATACCATGACAAGACGTATTAAGAGCTACAAGATACAAGGTGAGGTGGGCTATGATCGCCTACGTTCTTATGGCCACATAAAATTTTGGCAGCGTTTCCGAAATAGCGAGGAAAAATCAAATTATGACGCATAGCCTCCCACAGTTACGACCTCTTAACTGTCAAATCTCGTCGTAGTTAACGTCGTCATTCCTTGACGGATCATTTAGTTATGACCCAACTTAGACTTCAAATGAACCTCGCACATACGACCCGTCGTTAAAAAAAGCAGGAGAAAATGTTCGCTTCCATCTAACCTTCTAGTAACAACTTGACTTCGCGGGTCTTCTTGTACATTTACGAGAACCAGACAAGACCTAAAATGGATTTCTGCTGATATATCTCGAAAGGAACTGACCAGTTTTCACATTCCAGTCTCGATAGAGTTTTTTTTTTAAAAAAGTGTCCGCTTCCTTATAGGTAACTAATTATTTTTCACAAAAATATCTCTCAAAAACAATACATTAAAACCATTAAATATTAAAACCAGTAAAACGATTAAAACATTAAAAACATTAACACCATTAAAACATTAAAATAAAAACCATTAAAAACATTAAAAACATTTTAAAAACGTTACACACCCATTAAAATCATTAAACCATAAGAAACATTAAAAACATTAACACCATTAAAACATTAAAATAAAAACCATTAAAAACATTTTAAAAACATTACAGACCCATTAAAATCATTAAACCATTAAAACTTTAAAAACATTAACACCATTAAAACATTAAAATAAAAACCATTAAAAACATTTTAAAAACGTTACACACCCATTAAAATCATTAAACCATTAAAACTTTAAAAACATTAACACCATTAAAACATTAAAATAAAAACCATTAAAAACATTTTAAAAACGTTACACACCCATTAAAATCATTAAACCATTAAAACATTAAAAGCGTCTCACAGATCTATCGCTACTTCTATGGAAAGTTCACAATATTCATTTTCTTTAATCCATCTTGCACATTTAGCAATCTTCCAGTCGTCCGTGCATTGAATACTGTTGACATATCAGATCTGATGCAAAAAGAATCTGCAATGTAATCGGCCCTGACTTGGCATCTCGACTTGAGTCACTTTTTCACGCGTTGTGACTTCCCTTAGCCCTTTCTACAAACACTTTCTGGCAACTGTTATGACGAGCTTTTTTGCCTGCTGCCCTGTCCACGTGAAAATTATCGTGCTACTAGATGGATATCAATCCCCCCCCCTTTACCGTTCAAATAGTTTAATACAACTTCCTCTTCTCATCCAACAGTTTCTTTTTTCGCACTTCTCGTCTGAAGAAATCCCTCTCGTTTACATGATTCCCTGATAGATACAATCTCCAAAAGTATAAATGTTGTTTTCCTCGCGGCTAGGACCCGTTATGCTACACACACTGTAGCCATTCACGCACTAGCCTCCGTATTCAATAGGTGTGAAAGAATTTCAGCTGGAGCAGCTCCTTCACGAGAACCACTGCTCTGTCGAATTGACTAGAAAGATGTGCTATCGTCTTACAATAGCTAATGTTCTAACGAGTTTCTTTGTTCTACCTGGTCATACTTTTATTACTAGGTATGAACTAATTTCTTCTTTCTTAGCTTTGGTTTAATTCTTCTTTTTCTATTTACCTTGTCCTTTTAGGACGTAGGCGATCGTGGCCTTCCATATCTCCCTATCTCTGGTGGCTCTTAGCACGCTTTCTCCTGTTAAGCCACACAACCCCCGTTCTGTCATCCACCTGCTCAGGCCCTTCAAATATGTTATCCGTTGCTTTCCCCCTGTTTCTTTTTCCCTCTATCTGTTCTATTAGTATCAGGTTCTCCAAGCCCTCCTTCCTCATTGCATGTCCCAAGAACTTCAGTTGTCTCTTCCTGATGCACAGTATTAATTTATTTTTCGTTCCCATTCTTTCCAACACATCGCCAAAGCTCACATGCTCGGTCCACGATATCCGCAGCGTCCTTCTATAGAACCACATTTCAGCTGCTTCAAGTTTTCCCTTAATCTTTGATGATATTGTCCAACCTTCACTGCCCTATTGAAGAACTGGCATCACATAGCAATCTAGTACTCTCTTCTTTGTTTCTAGTGAAAGTTTCCTGTGTCTTAATACTTTACTCAGCTTCTGGAATGCGTCCTTCGCCATGCCAATTCGCCTTTGGATCTCTGTGTCGCAGTTTCCATCTTCGGTTAGAACACTTCCCAGATATTTAAATTTCAGTACCTTCTGGATTTTAACATCCCCCACATGGATTTGGCACTTTGGGCTGCTCATTTTTGCTAATGACCATGCATTCGGTTTTCTTGCAGTTTATTTGTAATCCCTTCATGTCACTCTCTTCAGCCATCTTCTGCAGGACGTCCTGCAGTTTTCTTTCCGTGTCTGCAATCAACACTGTGTCGTCTGCGTATCTTATGTTGTTCGAATTGTGGCCTCCTATGACAAATCCTGGCATAGCATCTAGGGTCCTCAAAATATTCTCACTGTACAAGTTAAATAGATCCGGTGAAAATACACATCCCTGTCTTACGCCCCTGTCTATCTTTGTATATCTGCTTTAGTTTAATTACTATATCTTATATCAGTAAACTATTATTATTTCAAAAAGTTTTCATAATCATTTCACCCCAAGCAAGGCGGTACCGCCACTAATGCTCCAACATAAAGGAGTTAAAGTTTTAAGCAGGAGGAGAGTGACGGACCAGTTAGATGGGTGTCAAAGAAAGGACAAGCGAAGGATGTAAACACAGGTGTGAAGACAGTTGCGAAGGTAGAAAGGAAAAGAACAAGATACACGGGGTGAAGTAGAAAGGACTGGAGTCAAGTGGATAGGAGGTAGGAATTGACATTGCATTTAAATTCCTCTAGGTTGTAGCCAACAGGAAAACAAGTATATGAAAGGGAGTTCCAAAGGCAGGAAGTGCGAGAAAAGAAGCTGATGGAGTAGAATTATCGGCTGCATTTGGTTGATCTAACTGTAAACGTGTGAAACCTTTTGCCAGTCTGGTTGCCCAAGTAAATTCTTGTGAAGGTGGGACAAGTGACCTAAGTTCGTCAGAAAAGTCATGAAAATATTTTTATATGATCTGAATATATTTTCTGGCTTTAAATAACTCAGAAATGGTTGATAAACCGTAGAAAAACGAATCAGCAAAATTTTTTATTGTCTATTCAGTTTCTTTGTCTTTCAGTGGAATCTTGCCTCTCAGTGGCTTTTTTATCGCTTTGTTCTGGGGGAGATGATTAAAAATGGTGTTAATGAACGTCTCTTTCTTAACCTTTGCCCAACAGAATCCCTCTCGACTGACTACAGCGTTGCCTGACCCTTCTAGTCCAGAATGAATCAGACCCCGAACAACTGTAGAGCCAACCTTCAGAAATGGGGTTATGATGATGTTGAATCCAAATACCAATGCGGACATCTACAGTGGTTCCCAAACTTATTTCTGTCATCTCCCCCTACACCCAGTTCAACCATCCAGATTTCCCACTTCATGTGTATGAGAGAAAGAGCAGTTAAAACACACTGAGACTATTTACTAATTTATTTTTCAAATATACAAATATACTGATAAACTTATAGTTACAGAGTGAAGTGGATAGAGAGCAGTTAGTAACAACTAAGCATAGCCATAGAGAGTGGTTAGTAACAAATAAAAGGAGCTTTGTTTGCTCTTCTACTTCAGAATTAAATTAGTGAGAAGGGTGATGCTGCTTCTTGTGCTCCAGTGTATCAATATCAGGGTTAGTTTTGGCAAGTGTGCAACGTATGTCACATTCCACCTCCAGTCGGTTTCGTGCTTTGGGCTTGATTGTGAGTAAAGTAGAAAATCCTGACTCACAAAGGTAGGTTGTGGAAAACAGAATGAGGATTTTCAATGCGTTGTTGCTCAGTTGTGGGTATGCTCCACACATATTAACCAAGGATTCTTCCCGTACCACCCCTGCTCTTCCTTCAGAGTTCATATTTGAACGTGAACCGACTAGTAGGTAAGGCACCGCCCATCTTCAACAGTCTCTCTCTCTCTCTCTCTCTCTCTCTCTCTCTCTCTCTCTCGTGCTCCTTTAGTTAGGAGTAAATTTTACTCAGACATCTTTCTAAGAACTGTTATTTTTGGAACGGACTCCCGAGGGTATGCTTCCCTACATGTCTTAAGACTGCATGCTACGATCTTAACTTCTTTAATTCTAGCGCCCATCGTTATCTATCCTACATATCCCCATAATAAACAATTCCAGCTTGCTTTACAACCTGATTCAGTAGCACACTATATTGAGTAGCGCTTGTATCTTGTGGAAAAAAGCAAAACTTAAAAAAGTTATTAATGTTGGTGATTTCCGAAGAGTCTAGCATCCGGTTAAAATACTAAAAAGAATTTGTCAGTTTTTAATTCAAAGTTATTTTAATGAAGTTAATTAGAGGTACCCAAAATCAGTTTTAAGATCTTGGGATTTTATTAATTATGGAAAACAATTCTTAGACGTTAAAAACAAAACAGAAATAGCATAATTTACATGACTTGATGAATAATTATTTTGTGCTA
Source organism: Ascarosepion bandense (assembly GCA_037127315.1). Classification (NCBI taxonomy): domain Eukaryota; kingdom Metazoa; phylum Mollusca; class Cephalopoda; order Sepiida; family Sepiidae; genus Ascarosepion; species Ascarosepion bandense. The sequence goes on from JBBBDQ010028683.1 coordinate 1,446,205, forward strand.
AATCCGACCGAAGTGATAAAATGGCTGCTCTGTATATTTTACAGATATTTTTTAACAAATGCGAATATGTGAGAATTGCATATCGGAAAAAAATAATTAACAAGAATTATCGTTCGAAATGATAAATTCACAATTCGATTTATTCATTTCGAATCAAAATATAATTTTAGTAGTTATTTTAATATCCAATATTTATAAGATGAAACATTCTAAGCCATTATTGATTTTTGACTAGTATTTGCTTTCATCTTCATTTTTCATGAAATGAAGCATTGTCAGCCATTATTATTAATTTTTGACTAGTATTTACTTTCATCTTCATTTTTTATTAGATGAAGCATTGTCAGTCATTATTATTAATTTTTGACTAGTATTTACTTTCATCTTCATTTTTTATTAGATGAAGCATTGTCAGCCATTATTATTAATTTTTGACTAGTATTTACTTTCATCTTCATTTTTTATTAGATGAAGCATTGTCAGCCATTATTATTAATTTTTGACTAGTATTTACTTTCATCTTCATTTTTTATTAGATGAAGCATTGTCAGCCATTATTATTAATTTTTGATTAGTATTTACTTTCATCTTCAATTTTTATTAGATGAAGCATTGTCAGCCATTATTATTAATTTTTGACTAGTATTTACTTTCATCTTCATTTTTTATTAGATGAAAAATTGTTAGTCATTATGATTAATGTTTGGCTAGTATTTACTTTCATCTTCATTTTTATTAGATGAAGCATTGTCAGCCATTATTATTAATTTTTGACTAGTATTTACTTTCATCTTCATTTTTTATTAGATGAAGCAATGTCAGTCATTATTATTAATTTTTGACTAGTATTTACTTTCATCTTCATTTTTCATTAGATGAAGCATTGTCAGTCATTATTATTAATTTTTGACTAGTATTTACTTTCATCTTCATTTTTTATTAGATGAAACATTGTCAGTCATTATGATTAATGTTTGACTAGTATTTACTTTCATCTTCATTTTTTATTAGATGAAGCATTGTCAGCCATTATTATTAATTTTTGACTAGTATTTACTTTCATCTTCATTTTTATTAGATGAAGCATTGTTAGCCATTATTATTAATTTTTGACTAGTATTTACTTTCATCTTCATTTTTTTATTAGATGAAGCATTGTCAGCCATTATTATTAATTTTTGACTAGTATTTACTTTCATCTTCATTTTTTATTAGATGAAACATTGTCAGTCATTATGATTAATGTTTGACTAGTATTTACTTTCATCTTCATTTTTTATTAGATGAAGCATTGTCAGCCATTATTATTAATTTTTGACTAGTATTTACTTTCATCTTCATTTTTTAATAGATGAAGCATTGTCAGCCATTATTATTAATTTTTGACTAGTATTTACTTTCATCTTCAATTTTTATTAGATGAAACATTGTCAGTCATTATGATTAATGTTTGGCTAGTATTTACTTTCATCTTCATTTTTATTAGATGAAGCATTGTCAGCCATTATTATTAATTTTTGACTAGTATTTACTTTCATCTTCATTTTTTATTAGATGAAAAATTGTTAGTCATTATTATTAATTTTTGACTAGTATTTACTTTCATCTTCATTTTTCATTAGATGAAGCATTGTCAGTCATTATGATTAATGTTTGACTAGTATTTACTTTCATCTTCATTTATTATTAGATGAAGCATTGTCAGCCATTATTATTAATTTTTGACTAGTATTTACTTTCATCTTCATTTTTATTAGATGAAGCATTGTCAGTCATTATTATTAATTTTTGACTAGTATTTACTTTCATCTTCATTTTTCATTAGATGAAGCATTGTCAGTCATTATTATTAATTTTTGACTAGTATTTACTTTCATCTTCATTTTTTATTAGATGAAACATTGTCAGTCATTATGATTAATGTTTGACTAGTATTTACTTTCATCTTCATTTTTTATTAGATGAAGTATTGTCAGTCATTATTATTAATTTTTGACTAGTATTTACTTTCATCTTCATTTTTTATTAGATGAAGCATTGTCAGTCATTATTATTAATTTTTGACTAGTATTTACTTCTCTTCATCTTCAATTTTTATTAGATGAAGCATTGTCAGCCATTATTATTAATTTTTGACTAGTATTTACTTTCATCTTCATTTTTTATTAGATGAAGCATTGTCAGCCATTATTATTAATTTTTGACTAGTATTTACTTTCATCTTCAATTTTTATTAGATGAAGCATTGTCAGCTATTATTATTAATTTTTGACTAGTATTTACTTTCATCTTCATTTTTTATTAGATGAAAAATTGTTAGTCATTATTATTAATTTTTGACTAGTATTTACTTTCATCTTCATTTTTTAGATGAAGCAATGTCAGTCATTATTATTAATTTTTGATCTTAGTATTTACTTTCATCTTCATTTTTCATTAGATGAAGCATTGTCAGTCATTATTATTAATTTTTGACTAGTATTTACTTTCATCTTCATTTTTTATTAGATGAAACATTGTCAGTCATTATGATTAATGTTTGGCTAGTATTTACTTTTATCTTCATTTTTATTAGATGAAGCATTGTCAGCTATTATTATTAATTTTTGACTAGTATTTACTTTCATCTTCATTTTTTATTAGATGAAGCAATGTCAGTCATTATTATTAATTTTTGACTAGTATTTACTTTCATCTTCATTTTTTCATTAGATGAAGCATTGTCAGTCATTATTATTAATTTTTGACTAGTATTTACTTTCATCTTCATTTTTTATTAGATGAAACATTGTCAGTCATTATGATTAATGTTTGACTAGTATTTACTTTCATCTTCATTTTTTATTAGATGAAGCATTGTCAGCCATTATTATTAATTTTTGACTAGTATTTACTTTCATCTTCATTTTTATTAGATGAAGCATTGTTAGCCATTATTATTAATTTTTGACTAGTATTTACTTTCATCTTCATTTTTTATTAGATGAAGCATTGTCAGTCATTATTATTAATTTTTGACTAGTATTTACTTTCATCTTCATATTTTTATTAGATGAAGCATTGTCAGTCATTATTATTAATTTTTGACTAGTATTTACTTTCATCTTCATTTTTTATTAGATGAAGCATTGTCAGCCATTATTATTAATTTTTGACTAGTATTTACTTTCATCTTCATTTTTTATTAGATGAAACATTGTCAGTCATTATGATTAATGTTTGACTAGTATTTAGCTCATCTTCATTTTTATTAGATGAAGCATTGTCAGCCATTATTATTAATTTTTGACTAGTATTTACTTTCATCTTCATTTTCTTCATTAGATGAAGCATTGTCAGTCATTATTATTAATTTTTGACTAGTATTTACTTTCATCTTCATTTCTTTATTAGATGAAACATTGTCAGTCATTATGATTAATGTTTGACTAGTATTTACTTTCATCTTCATTTTTTATTAGATGAAGCATTGTCAGCCATTATTATTAATTTTTGACTAGTATTTACTTTCATCTTCATTTTTATTAGATGAAGCATTGTTAGCCATTATTATTAATTTTTGACTAGTATTTACTTTCATCTTCATTTTTTATTAGATGAAGCATTGTCAGTCATTATTATTAATTTTTGACTAGTATTTACTTTCATCTTCATTTTTTATTAGATGAAGCATTGTCAGTCATTATTATTAATTTTTGACTAGTATTTACTTTCATCTTCATTTTTTATTAGATGAAGCATTGTCAGCCATTATTATTAATTTTTGACTAGTATTTACTTTCATCTTCATTTTTTATTAGATGAAACATTGTCAGTCATTATGATTAATGCTTGACTAGTATTTACTTTCATCTTCATTTTTTATTAGATGAAGCATTGTCAGCCATTATTATTAATTTTTGACTAGTATTTACTTTCATCTTCATTTTTCATTAGATGAAGCGATTGTCAGTCATTATTATTAATTTTTGACTAGTATTTACTTTCATCTTCATTTTTTTATTAGATGAAACATTGTCAGTCATTATGATTAATGTTTGACTAGTATTTACTTTCATCTTCATTTTTTTATTAGATGAAGCATTGTCAGCCATTATTATTAATTTTTGACTAGTATTTACTTTCATCTTCATTTTTATTAGATGAAGCATTGTCAGTGATTATTATTAATTTTTGACTAGTATTTACTTTCATCTTCATTTTTTATTAGATGAAACATTATCAGCCATTATTATTAATTTTTGACTAGTATTTACTTTCATCTTCATTTTTTTATTAGATGAAGCATTGTCAGTCATTATTATTAATTTTTGACTAGTATTTACTTTCATCTTCATTTTTTATTAGATGAAACATTGTCAGTCATTATTATTAATTTTTGACTAGTATTTACTTTCATCTTCATTTTTTATTAGATGAAGCATTGTCAGCCATTATTATTAATTTTTGACTAGTATTTACTTTCATCTTCATTTTTTTATTAGATGAAGCATTGTCAGTCATTATTATTAATTTTTGACTAGTATTTACTTTCATCTTCATTTTATATTAGATGAAGCATTGACTGCCATTATTATTAAATTTTTGATTAGTATTTACTTTCATCTTCATTTTATTAGATGAAGCATTGTCAGTCATTATTAATTTTTGACTAGTATTTACTTTCATCTTCATTTATATTAGATGAAGCATTGACTGCCATTATTATTAATTTTTGATTAGTATTTACTTTCATCTTCATTTTTTTATTAGATGAAGCATTGTCAGTCATTATTATTAATTTTTGACTAGTATTTACTTTCATATTCATTTTTTTATTAGATGAAGCATTGATCATTATTATTAATTTTTGATTAGTATTTACTTTCATCTTCATTTTTTATTAGATGAAGCATTGTCAGTCATTATTATTAATTTTTGACTAGTATTTACTTTCATCTTCATTTTATATTAGATGAAGCATTGACTGCCATTATTATTAATTTCTTGATATTAGTATTGTACTTTCATCTTCATTTTTTATTAGATGAAGCATTGTCAGTCATTATTATTAATTTTTGACTAGTATTTACTTTCATCTTCATTTTATATTAGATGAAGCATTGACTGCCATTATTATTAATTTTTGATTAGTATTTACTTCTTCATCTTCTATTTTTTATTAGATGAAGTATTGTCAGTCATTATTATTAATTTTTGACTAGTATTTACTTTCATCTTCATTTTATATTAGATGAAGAATTAATTGCCATTATTATTAATTTTTGATTATGCATTTACTTTCATCTTCATTTTACAGATGAAGCATTGTCAGTCATTATTATTAATTTTTGACTAGTATTTACTTTCATCTTCATTTTATATTAGATGAAGCATTGACTGCCATTATTATTAATTTTTGGATTAGTATTTACTATCTTCATTTTATTAGATGAAGCATTGTCAGTCATTATTATTAATTTTTGACTAGTATTTACTTTCATATTCATTTTTTATTAGATGAAGCATTGACTGCCATTATTATTAATTTTTTGATTAGTATTTACTTTCATTTCATTTTTATTAGATGAAGCATTGTCAGTCATTATTATTAATTTTTGACTAGTATTTACTTTCATATTCATTTTTTATTAGATGAAGCATTGTCAGCCATTATTAATTTTTGACCTGTATTAACTTTCATCTTTATTTTTCATAAAACAAAGAATTTTTGGCCATTATGATTAATTTTTTACTAAAATTTACTTTCATCGTTATTTTTTATTAGATGAGGCATTGTCAGTCATGATTATTAATTTCTGACGATTATTTACTTTAATCGTCATTTTTTAGCTGGTAAAGCATTGTCCATCATTGTTATTAATTTTTTACTAGTATTTAATTATATCTTTTTTTTTATTTGATAGCGCAGTCGGACATTCTTTTTTAATTTATGACTAGTATTTTCATTCAGTTTCATGAATTATGGAATGAAGCATTGGCAGCCATTATTTTTTAATATTTTAAGAGGATTTAGTCTCGTAAATAATATATTTTCATTTTTCTGAATCACACTTTTTTCTCGCTGCCGCAGATTTACCTCTTCGTCTTATTAAAAATCTAAATCCTTACATTCATATTTTTGTTAAACATATTTTGAGAATTCTTTGTTTTCCACAAATGTCAAAATTAACATCAAGGTCATTTTCATTTTCAGCCCTGCCAGCCACAAACCTTACACTTTTCTGTTTCTTGTTGTTGTTCTCCGTTTGTCTCTGGCTTCCCATCAACAAGATTATGCCCCGCTTACTGCCCAGCTAAGCCAATCCCTCGCTCTTACTGGTTCATATTCACGCATTTACTTATATTTGGATTCAACAGCGTCGTAGTTCTTCTTCTTACGTAGACCTCTGGCGTTTCCTTTCTGTATGAAAACCGTAAAGAAGGCGTATAAGGTTGTTTTGGTTTTGCTTGTTTCTTATCAGCAAGAGAAACACAGGATGTGCCATTATACTGTCACTTAGGTTGAAGCGAGATCTCAAAACTGCCAGAAACCGCCGTGCTGCTAATGCCACTAGAAGTCATTGAGGTGAAAAGCTGATATTTTTTAACTTAAATTATGCAAACCGTACATTTAGTAACATCAGGTGTTACAATCGGAATAATATAAATCGTAAAAATAAACACAAGTTATAATCATTTCACGCCAAGCAAGGTGGTACCGCCACTAATGCTCCTACATAAAGGAGTTAAAGCCGGACCCGTTAGATGGGGTGTCAGAGAAAGGACAAGAGAAGGATGTAAACACAGGTTTGAAGACAGTTGCGAAGGTAGAAAGAAAAAGAACAAGATACACGGGGTGAAGTAGAAAGGACTGGAGTCAAGTGGATAGGAGGTAGGAATTGACATTGCATTTAAATTCCTGGAGGTTGTAGCCAACAGGAAAACAAGTATATGGAAGGGAGTTCCAAAGGCAGGAAGTGCGAGAAAAGAAGCTGATGGAGTAGAATTATCGGCTGCATTTGGTTGATCTAACTGTAAACGTGTGAGACATTTTGCCAGTCTGGTTGCCCAAGTAATTGTGGCCTCCTATGACAAATCCTGGCATAGCATCTAGGGTCCTCAAAATATTCTCACTGTACAAGTTAAATAGATCCGGTGAAAATACACATCCCTGTCTTACGCCCCTGTCTATCTTTGTATATCTGCTTTAGTTTAATTACTATATCTTATATCAGTAAACTATTATTATTTCAAAAAGTTTTCATAATCATTTCACCCCAAGCAAGGCGGTACCGCCACTAATGCTCCAACATAAAGGAGTTAAAGTTTTAAGCAGGAGGAGAGTGAATAGAAAGACGGACCATTTAGATAGGGTCTCAGAGAAAGGACAAGAGAAGGATGTAAACACAGGTGTGAAGACTGTTGCGAAGGTAGAGAGAAAGGAAAAGAACAAGATACACGGGGTGAAGTAGAAAGGACTGGAATCAAGTGGATAGGAGGTGGGAATTGACATTGCATTTAAATTCCTGGAGGTTGTAGCCAACAGGAAAGCATGACAAAGATAAAAAAGACACGAGGGCATTTTCGATTCCATTACCTTCTTTTTAATTTTTTTTTTCTTTGTGGTCAGTCAGTTAAGTATCATGCGTGATACACGTTTTGGGCGATCATGTCTCTTTCGAGAGATGACTGACTAGGCAGAAGATTATCCCGCAGTAGGTTACCATTACTTTCTGCGGTAGACTGGTTGCTAACCAAGTCTATAGAACCCAGTCTGTCCTATTATTTGACTCATAGCTAGAAGGGGAAGAGATATTATTAAGAAGTAAATAGTTGGGGGATCAGTTTACTACTTCATAACAGTATAAAACTGATCCCCCACTTTATACCCAGTAGAAGCGTTAATCATGTTTTCAACTATTATATTCAGTCAGTCAGTTAAGTGCCATAAGTGATACAAGCTTTGGGCAATCATGTCTCAAAAGAGACATGTCTAACTGAGCAGATTATCCCGCAGTAGATTGCCATTACTTTCTGCGGTAGACTGGTTGCCAGCCAAGGCTATAGAACTCAGTCTGTTCTATTATTTGACTCATAGCTAAATAGGGAAGAGATGTATTATAATATTAAGTAGTAATTAGTAAGGGATCAGTAAATTTTTCATAACAATAAAAAACTGATCCCCAACTTCATACCCAGTAGAAGCTTTAATCATGTTTTCAGTCAGTTAAGTGCCATACACGATTTAGGCGATTATGTCTCTTTCGAGACATGACTGACTGGGCTGAAGATTATCGCACAGTAGATTACCATTACTTTCTGCGGTAGACTAGTTGCCAGCCAATGCTATAGAACCCAATTTGTCCTGTTATTTAACTCATGACTGGAGGGAAGAGACGGATTAATAGCTTTCCCAATGGTATTTGTGCGTAAGTGAATGCAACGAATTCAACTGGAATTCGAACTCTGCTCCTCGATTTGTCGTTCCGACTCGATATCTACTACAGCACAGCACACATCCATAGAAGAACAAGCTTGTCTAAATGGATGGCAGAACAGCGATGAAGACAGATAACAAAAATACAAACACAAAAAAGAAAAAAACTACAAATGACAAATCCTTGGGTCACTTGAACCTAAAATAAAACGTTTTAAATGTTTTACTCATGTAATTATGTTCGGGTACTTCATTGTGGGTATCTAATGAAGTGCATGTGTGCTGAAACAGATTAGTTTGATTTGGCCTTGTTAGTATATACCCCACTATAACAGGGGTACAAAACAAGAAAATTAAATTGTATATAGAAACAACACATATATATGTGTGTGTGTGTGTGTTTGTGTGTGTGTGCGTAAAAAGTGTATGTGTATAATTATAAATATATATATATACATATATATGCAATTTGTTATATATATTATATTATTTATCTATATATATAAAAGGCAATCTGTGAGTCTGTGTGTGACTGTTCCCTATGCACGCCTACATTTTTTAAGCTACGCCATTCAAACTTTCTGGAGACACATATCTACAGGGAAGCCAGGTCGACACATAGTTTTTGAGTTTAAGTTCAGCAATTTTTACCTTTCGCACTTGTTGGCCAACAGTGTCGATTGTTTACATTTGCTGCGTAAAACATCTAAGATCTAATATGGTTGCTAGATTACGTCACAAAAATCAAATCACATGTGTCAAACGCGACTAAAAAAATAAAAAACGAGCTATGATGCTAGTATATTATATATGCACGTTACTTATTTGAAAGCGCTCAATATCAGTGATAGAGCTGACATATTCATATAGATAGGTGGTAGTTTGTGCCCCTGGGTTTCACGCTCTTGCGATCGTCAGACAAACTAATACATTTTTTAAAAAATTGGCTATTTGTAGGGCTGTGTATATTGGTGCATTTTTTAACAGTGGGAGGAAAATTTGTCGTCCTGACAGACGCAGACATACATACACATTTGTACACCCACTGACGTGCGCAAAGACACTCACACACGCGCATGCGCGCCGACCGGGGCTCACACAAACATATATGCGAACCGTACGGGGCTTGACATATATATGTATATGTATGCCGTTGCGCACATACATACGCATTCGGTTCGTGCATTCAAATAGGGTAGCGGTCTCAACGCGCGGACAGTTGTCGATTTCTCGTACGTACATATGGTCCCAAGCGCGTGAAACCCAGGGTCACAAAGTCACACCTATCTATCTATCTATATATCTATATATCTATATATATATATATATATATATATATATATATATATATATATATATCGCTCATTCAGTAAAATGAATTAGAGCACTCTACCTATTGGGCGCGTGTAATGATAATATATGCGCTAAAAAGTATGCCTTCTTCCACCAAACGCCCATAGCCCAGAGGTAGAATCGCCAGCTGACGCCAATTCGGTCGGGTTTCAATCCTGGGTTAAAAAAGCAATCGGAGTCTAACCGTACTGATGAGCTGTGATACAGCGAAACAGATCTGTCTGCGGATGACAATATATATATATATCAAGAGTGGTCCACCGGTCCTCCAGGTTTGGGGGTTGGGCGCAGGGCTAACAAGTCTGCCCCATAAAAACAGTTTTTAAGTTTCACATCAGTAATAAAATTAAACGTATGTCAACTTTTTCTTTTCTATTAATTTTTTTTTCTTAACAATTATTTTTTGTTACAAGGACTAGTGATGGTAGCAGCAATTTTTTTAACAAAATACTTTAGTGTACTGACGTTTTGTTTCGTTGAGCGGCTGTTACGTCTAAATTTTTATTTTTATAAAAACCAGCGTCTTTCTCTTTGAATTCCAATAGCCTCTCTGTCAACTATAGTATGTTATTTATAGATAAGTGTATGTGTATTGAAATAGATTAGTTTGATTTGGCCTTGTTAGTAGATAGCCCACTATAAGAGGGGTATAAAACAAGAAAATCAAATTGTATATAAAAACAACCTTGTATATATATATATATCAATTGAGGTTTTTACAAAAAATGTAATGTCTTTTGGTTGGTACAAGGTCGTTAAAATGTTCATAGTAGTAATTGCTAAAAGAGTATATGCGTATGTACGTGTGAGCGTTTGTTTGTTAGAAGTGTCTTTGAAGTCTCCGCTCAGTCCTTCGGGTACCGGTCAGTTATGAAGTGGATTGGTGAACAGTGAAGAAAAGAAGATGAGAGAGAAAGAAAGGCAACAATAATACGATCGCTTGACCTTTGTCAAGAGTCGTGTTAATCATGCTTGTATTTTCTCTAATGCGACCGTCTTCTTGTCTCGTCCTTTTCTTTCGTTTTCGGGGTCTCCAAACAGATCATTTGGGAATTCGCACCCGCTTATAATTCTGGGCTTCCCATTGGACGATAAACAAACTTCACTTTAGCTCTCGAAAAGGATCCATAAAAGGAATTTGATATTTTTTATAATTAAAGATTATTTGAAAAATTTTTTCTTAGATGTTTTCTAATTTGCTATTTGCCGAAAAACATTTCACATCGAGGTGTGAAATTTCGCGAGTTTTGTGTGCAAAGTTTGTATATTACAGAAAAATCTTTTTTATTATTTTTTCTTCTTCTTTTTCTAACAAAATCAATGAGTCGGATTTGAATTTTAAATTTACAATTTGTTTTGTTCGTTACAACTTCATGGTGAAATTATACATTTTGGGCCTATTTTGAGCAAAAGAAAAGCCATTATCTGTACAGAGAAAAACCTCATGTGATGTGGCGAAACTCGATGCGAATTTTCAGAATCAGCGTGAAAAAATAGCCCTGAAACACGTGCCTATTGCCCAACAACATTTTGGTAAAAAAAATGTCAACCGTTGTAATCAATTTGCTAAAGATGATTATTTTTTTGCACACACAACGAAAGCTGAACGTGGAATCGGTAAAAAAGCCTAAACATAAAACGCATATTTCTAAAAATGCTTAATATTGCAACAATTAATGTGCCGAGATGATATCAAGTTTTATTATGTAGCTCAATTTATTAAGAAATTTTCCGAGATATGCCTATTTTTCTAAACTCATATGAGGTATATATCTTGCAAATTTCAACGAACAATATCTATTCTTGTTTTAAATAAAGAAAAAAGATGTATTGTTAATAAGGTATTTGTGAGATGCCGAGTGTTTATCACGATAAATACAGACAGACATATAAATGAATTTAAAATAAATTGCCTCCAGAATCAAATGTGATTAACAAGAATGTTTTTACGTTTCAATTCATTCATCCATCATCCGTTATACCCGATGGTGTGTAGGGCAGTAACAAAGCTTCTCCACCTCTGCCTCTCTTAGGCCAGACTTGTCAATGAACCCCAAGAGTACTGCATGGCTTTCATGTCATTCTCCACCGTACTTCTCCATGTCGTTCTTGGTCTTCCCCTCTTTCTTTTGCCATCTGGGGTCCAGTGCAGTGCTGTTCTTGTGATTGGCTGCGGATCTTTCCGGAGCACATGCCCAATCCATCTCCACCACCTTCTTGTAATGATGGTGCCCATGTTCTCTTGTTTACATCTCTTCAACAGGTCTTCACTGGAGATCTTCTCTGGCCAAAATATTCTCAATAATCGTCGAAGGCATATGGTGTGAAAGGATCGAAGTTTGGCGAGATCCGCCTTAGTCATTCTCCAGCACTCAGATCCGTAGAGGAGAATAGATATAACACAGCTCTGGTATAGCTTCAGCTTGGTGTTGGTGCTGTACTGTGTTGATCTCCAGATGTTGTTCATTTTCTTTAAACACACTCCTGGCCTTGCCCAGTCTGCTTTGAATATCCTCTTTCGTGCCACCCTCGGGTCTGATGATACTACCCAGGTAAGTGAACTTGTCTGTACGATGTAGATCTTCTCCATTCACTTTGACAGGAGCAGGCCTGTTCACGTTCAACGACATCATTTCAGTCTTCTCGGTGCTAATCTGCAACCATATCTGTTGCCCAATGTTTCGAATCTGCTGGTCTTGTCCTGTATATGTTGGTGAGTATGGGACGGCAGTGCCAGGTCATCGGCAAAATCCAGATCTTCCAAGGTTGAGAACAAGCTCCAGCGGATCCCTCTCGGAAGGTCCTCCGTTGTCTTTCTCATGACCCAGTCAATGTTTTCTTCTTCTTCTTCTTCTTCTTCTTCTTCTTCTTCTTCTTATATATATATATATATATACTCGCACGATAGCCCGGCGTTGCCTGTGCAACTCAGAACATTTTAGTAGTAGGACTCGGTTATATAAAAAAAATAATTAGATAAAAAATTGTTGTTTAAAAATTGTTCAAAACTTTCATTAAAAACTCTATTTTCTTTTGTTTTGCGTAAACGTGATTTGATGTTTTGTGTGACATTGTAAACAACATTGCGTTTGTTTTTGTTTCAAAATTACGGGGGAAAATATTTACATTTTTTGTTGGCTAAATGAATTTCAAAAATTTTCGAAGAATATTTAAAAATGTAGACATTTAATTTTAGGAGAAAAGGTTACATCAATGCACACGAATTACAGACAGTTGATTTCCTGCATTAAATATTTAGCGAAAAATCAGCTTTATTTTATTTTAATTTCATTTTCTGATTTATGAAATATTAAATTTGAAAAAAAACTTAAATAATTAAATTGTTTCAAAATAATGGAGGAAAATATTTACATTTTTTGTTGACTAAATGAATTTCAGAAAATTTCGAAGAATATTTAAAAATGTAGACATTTAATTTTAGAGGAAAATGTTACATTAATGCCACGCGAATTACAGAGAGTTGATTTCCTGCATAAAATATTTAGCGAAAAAAAGCTTTTTTTTTATTTTATTTTCTGAAGTATAAAATATTAAAACTGAAAAAAAACAAGATTTAAATAATTAACCATTGGCATTTTTTTTTTTTTTACATATTTTGTTTTTGTTTGAAAAAACACTTTTTTTTGTTTCAAAATTACGGCGAAAATATTCACATTTTTTTGTTGACCAAATGAATTTTTAAAAACGTCGGAATAAAATGTTGCACGCTCCGGCTCACTTCAGGGGCTAGAAAAATCGAACCGAACCTTTTATTAAAATCATTGGGGTATATGAACTTCATTCCTTGCCTAGTGCCTTTTCTGGAAGTCATGAGTTATCTCCTTCTAAACCTGTAAGTTACTTGTTCACGACTGCTGTAACCTGGTATTGAACTCACAACTCTTTGGGTCACAGAAACTAACCAACGTCTATATGCACTGGGCCGTGTGTCCTTAAGGAAAAGAACAACTGAATTTTTGGGACTTATAAACCTAACGCTCAGCTACAGCAGTGGTGAACAAGTAATTTACAAGGTTAGAGGGAGATAACTTATGACTTCCAAAAGAGGCATTACTATGCAAGGAATGGTGTTCATATACCCCAATGATTGTAATAAAGGGTTTCGTTTAAAATTCCCAGCACCTGAAGAAGGCCGAAGTGTACAACAGCAGAAACATCATCCCAATAGCAACAAAGATGAAGACAATAGTTCGAATAATGTAAATACTGTAAATACTACCTCATCTCTGAAATATAGACAGATAGAATGATCTATTATTAAACGTCGTACAAATGACAACAAAGATGAGGACAATAATCCGAATAATGTAAATACTGTAAATACTACCTCATCTCTGAAATATAGACAAATAGAATGATATATTATGAAACGTCGTACAAATGGCCACAAAGATGAGGACAATAGTCCGAATAATGTAAATACTGTAAATGCTACCTCATCTCAGAAATATAGACAAATAGAACGATCTATTATTAAACGTCCTACAAATGACAACAAAGATGAGGACAATATTCCGAATAATGTAAATACTGTAAATACTACCTATCTCTGAAATATAGACAAATAGAATGATATATTATTAAACGTCGTACAAATGGCCACAAAGATGAGGACAATAGTCCGAATAATGTAAATACTGTAAATACAACCTCATCTCAGAAATATAGAGAAATAGAATGATCTATTATTAAACGTCATACAAATGGCAACAAAGATGAGGACAATAGTCCGAATAATGTAAATACTGTAAATACTACCTCATCTCAGAAATATAGACGAATAGAATGATCTATTATGAAACGTCGTACAAATGGCAACAAAGATGAGTCCGAATAATGTAAATACTGTAAATACAACCTCATCTCAGAAATATAGAGAAATAGAATGATCTATTATGAAACGTCGTACAAATGGCAACAAAGATGAGGACAATAGTCCGAATAATGCAAATACTGTAAATACTACCTCATCTCAGAAATATAGACAAATAGAATGATCTATTATTAAACGTCGTACAAATGGCAACAAAGATGAGGACAATAGTCTGAATAATGCAAATACTGTAAATACTTCCTCATCTCTGAAATATAGACAAATAGAATGATATATTATTAAACGTCGTACAAATGGCCACAAAGATGAGGACAATAGTCCGAATAATGTAAATACTGTAAATACAACCTCATCTCAGAAATATAGACAAATAGAATGGTCTATTATTAAATGTCATACAAATGGCAACAAAGATGAGGACAATAGTCCGAATAATGTAAATACTGTAAATGCAACCTCATCTCAGAAATATAGAGAAATAGAATGATCTATTATTAAACGTCATACAAATGGCAACAAAGATGAGGACAATAGTCCGAATAATGTAAATACTGTAAATACTACCTCATCTCAGAAATATAGACGAATAGAATGATCTATTATGAAACGTCGTACAAATGGCAACAAAGATGAGTCCGAATAATGTAAATACTGTAAATACAACCTCATCTCAGAAATATAGAGAAATAGAATGATCTATTATTAAACGTCGTACAAATGGCAACAAAGATGAGGACAATAGTCCGAATAATGCAAATACTGTAAATACTACCTCATCTCAGAAATATAGACAAATAGAATGATCTATTATTAAACGTCGTACAAATGGCAACAAAGATGAGGACAATAGTCTGAATAATGCAAATACTGTAAATACTTCCTCATCTCAGAATTATAGATAATGTTTTTATTGGTTGGAATATCTGGCATCGCTGCCACCAATATTTTTCGCGAAGTTTCTTTGCAAGAATGCTGTTACTGTATATAGCTTCCAGGCTCACCACCGCTAGTGTGGTTTGTGTATTTTACGTTCACTTTACGGAATGGAGTTACAACCTCTACTCTGAAGCAAGTTTGAATTTCATTATCCCTTTTAAACAAGTCGCGGACAGACATTTCTTTGAATGATTGGGGACAAATTATTTTGATTTGATAAATATGTTGGTAGAATCATAATCAATAAAGAGAAATGTACTTCTCACTTCATGCATATTTAAACTTATTTATATATGGAACTTTGTCTGTGTGTGTGTCTGTGCGTGTGTCAGTTACCTATAGATTCCGAAACGACTGAACTGATTTTCTTGAAATTTTACACAGTTGTACTATAAGTGTCTGCGAGTGTTCTTAGCTAGGTTTTGTGTCGAGGTACCCCGATAAATATCGAAAATCGATAATCGAAAAAATCGGGTTATAGAAAGAGTGGTCTGATTTTAATCAAATTTGATACACTCATAGATAAAGACATAAGAAACGATATTCATAAGTTTCAAGGTTGCAGTTCTTACAATAGTGCAGAAAATCGATAATATACATATATAAAAGGCAAGATGTTTGTGTGTGTGTCTGTTTATCTGCCTATATGTCTGTATTTTTTCAACCCTTTTATTTTAGTTTTTGCTTCGGGTTTGGCTCTATGTAGGTATAATTGTAGTTCTTAGTCTCAGCCATGATACCATTTACTCAGAGGACTTATTTAGCCTTCAAAATTCAGTTCACGACGAAAAAAACTACTTTGATATCGATAGCAGGAAATCAAAATTTGACTTACATCCATTAATTTTTCTTTCAGTCTACGGTTTCGTTTTAACTGGAAACAACTATTGCTGTTTAGTCTTTCGCGCCAACGTCCAAAGAGTCTGAGCTCCAGGACCATGGATTAGTTTTAAAGCTTTCATTACACCTGAGCAACGCCGGGTTATACTGCTAGTGTATAAATACGCAACCTCATTCCCGCCTGTTTTAGTTGTGTTTGGTTTTAAGCTAAATTCTTTAGCAACACCTCTGATCGTGGTTTTGAGCAGCGTGGTACCAACTCTAATTGATGTTGTTCACAGTTACACTCTGATCCGAGATGGTAACACCTGTTATCTATGGGCAAATAGCGATCCCTAAATATTATGAAATTATAAAAAATATTTTTATTGCATCAATACAGTGTTATATGAAAAAATTAACAACAATACATATTTCTAGTAGAATTACCAACAATAAATTTTATAGCAAAATGACCAACAATACATTTTATCTGTAGTTACTGTGTTCAAAAATATTTAAATTCCGGTATTAAATAACCCATAGATATGTCAGTATGACAATAAAATAAATCAAACTATTAAAAAAGACGCCATTGTCTCTTGTATATTTTCAGTTGCAAGAAGAGTTTTATGAGATGGTGTTTCTTGCCCCACGCTCAGCAAGTTTTGTATTAACAGATTTCCATTTTTCTAGGCTGGTCGCTAACCAAGGCTAGAGAACTCAATTAGCAAACGGCCTGCATACGAACAGGTAACGACCTCAGTAGATACACAAAGATAGAAAAAGGCGTAAGACAAGGATGTGGCTTTTCACCGGATTTGTTCAACCTATACAGCGAGAATATTTTGAGGACCCTAGATGACACACCAGGATTTGTTATTGGAGGCCACAACCTGAACAACATAAGATACGCGGACGATACAGTACTGATTGCGGACACGGAAAGGAAACTGCAAGATCTCATACAGAAAGTAGCAGTGGAGAGTGACAAGAAGGGACTACAAATAAACTTTAAGAAAACTGAATGCATGGTCATCAGCAAAAGATACAACCCAAAATGTCAAATACAGGTGGGGGATAACAGAATCAAACAAGTACAAGAATTTAAGTACCTAGGAAGTGTTCTAACAGGAGATGGAAAGTGCGACACGGAGATCCGAAGGCGAATTGGCATGGCAAAGGACGCGTTCCAGAAGATGAGTAAAATACTAACACACAGGAAGATCTCAATAGAAACGAAGAAAAGAGTGCTAGACTGCTACGTGATGTCAGTTCTTCAATACGGCTGTGAATGCTGGACAATATCATCGAAAATGAGGACAAAACAGGAAGCAGCCGAAATGTGGTTCTACAGAAGGATGCTACGGATATCGTGGACTGAGCATACAAGCAACGACGAGGTGTTAGAGAGAATGGCAACAAAAAGGAAATTGATGCTGAGCATCAGGAAGAGACAACTGAAGTTCCTGGGACATGCAATGAAGAAGGAGAGCCTGGAGAACCTGATACTGACTGGACAGATAGAAGGAAGGAGAGACAGAGGAAGGCAGCGGATAACATATTTGCAGGGTCTGATCAGGTGGATGACGGAACGGGGGTTGCCAGGAGCAACAGGAGCAAACATACTAAGAGCCACAAGGGATAGGGAGACGTGAAGATCCATGATCGCCTACGTCCTGAAGGGACAGGGCACATAGAAGAAGAAGAAGAATCTATAGCTGGTGAAAGAAAAATATTAATACTTTTTCTGAAGTTTATTTGTATGTAAATGAATGTACCTCCTTAGAATAATTTTCATCTCTCCTTCCCTCCCTCGCTTTCCATACTGATAACTCCTGAGCCACTCTTATAAGGCGGATGACAGAGAGGATGATGGCATTAATTTGGTGTGTTTTTAATCATTCTTCGTAAGGTCGACAGTAGCCATCTTTACAGACCGTTATGGTCATCGGCACAAAGAGCAGCCCAAAATGCCAAATACAGGTCGGGTATACTAGAATCAAGCAGGTGCAAAAATTTAAATACCTGGGAAGTGTTCTAACAGAAGACGGAAAGTGCGACACAGAAATCCGAAGGCGAATTCGCATGGCGAAGGAAGCATTCCAGAAGTTGAGTAAAGTATTAAGAAACAGGACAATTTCGCTAAAAACAAAGAGGAGAGTAGTGGATTGCTATGTGATGTCAGTTCTTCAATATGGCAGTGAATGCTGGACAATATCATCAAAGATAAACGAAAAACTTGAAACAACTGAAATGTGGTTCTGCAGAAGGATGCAGCAAATATCGTGGATCGAGCATGTGAGCAATGATGAGTTTTTGGAAATGATGGAAACGAAAAGGAAATTAATACTGAGCATCAAGAAGAGACAGCTGAAGTTCCTGGAACATGCAATGAAGAAGGAGGGCGTGGAGAACCTGATACTAACAGGCCAGATAGAGGGAAAAAGAGACAGGGGAAAGCAACGGATAACATATTTGAAGGATCTCATTAGGTGGATGATGGAATGAGGGTTGCATGGTGCAACAGGAGAAGGTGCGCTAAGAGCCACCAGGAATAGGTAAACATGGAAAGCCATGATCGCCTACGTCCTGAAAGAACAGGGCACATAGACCCATTCTGTCGGTGTCAAAACATAGTTGGTCAATGTAGATGGTTGCTGGGCGACCAACTCATTTTGCTCCATGCTAGATGTCCAGAACAGTAGATCACTTGTAATTTCTCGATTCGTTGACCAACGTTATTCTGCGAAGCACATTCTGCCTCCCCGTTATACTGTAGATATGTCAAAGATGTATCCATAAAGCTGTGGTTTAGTTGGATGTTGTCTCCAAATGTTCTTAAATATAGCTCACGGAATTCAAGTACCGTCGTCCTGCGGCCTTGGCCGAGATAGAACTCACTGCACACCTCCAGTATTACCTGTGCATTTGGAACCCTGACGCAGTTGATAGCGAAATTCATACTCTTGTCAAATAGCTGAATACTTGATGCTTCGCCAGGGCTACCAAGGGTGTTTTTATTGTGACACCAACACTGGATGGATTGCCTCCAGGCCCCATCCCATTATTTAACCCATAACTGGAGGGAAGTGACGGATTAATACCTTTCCCAAGGGTACAAGTGCTTAAGTGAATGCAGGGTACTCAACTGGAATTCGAACTCGGCTCACTGTTAATTATTTGGATGTTTTCTGCAAAAGATCTTAAACATAGCTCTCGCCATTCGAGTGTAGGTTTGATCAAGCATAGACTTAAGTGCTTCAGATTGTTGATGGATCCTGACAGCTGTGATTTATTTCGATGTTTTCTGCAAGTGATCATTCTATTTAGTTAATATTCTACATTTATGGGCTTGAGAAAATGGATTGCAGAGCAGTGTTTTGGAGATATACCAAGAGAAAAAATATTGAGAGCGACAAGAGACAGGGCCAAGTGGAAGTCCATGATCGCCTACGTCCAGAAAGAACACGACAAATGAAGAAGAAATACAAAGACTCCAGTATTTTTTTTTTCATTCCTCTTTTTTCCTTCCCTTCCCTTCATTCATTTCATAATTTATTTTAATTTAATGAGGCCTGTAGAGCGGGTGCTAATCCAGTTGCGTCGTTTTTAGCATACCTAATATTATTTAGCTTTACATTTATACTCAGTGTGAAAAGTTAGTATTCTTTACTTTTATTTTGTCGTCATAGTTTTGAAGCTAATAACAGGTCACAGATTTACAGGGAGTTGCAGCAAAATCCGACACTTGACAAAAAGAAAACGAAATAGGCAATAAAAACAAAAGTTGTATATGCAGAGACCTGGCAGTTTATTTAGCAACAGTTAGAGTTACATACTACATTATTTTTCAATGTAACCACTGCCACCAGCGTCGACGACCATCTCAAGGCGGGCGCGAAATGAGTCACACGCGTTGACGACCATGTCCTTGTCCATAGCGGCAAACGCCTCTACGATGGCAGCTTTCAGAGAGTCGACCATGTTGTGGGCGTGCTTGTTGGTCTTGGCCTCGATCACGCCCCAGAAGATATAGTCAATGGGGC
Source organism: Ascarosepion bandense (assembly GCA_037127315.1). NCBI lineage: Eukaryota > Metazoa > Mollusca > Cephalopoda > Sepiida > Sepiidae > Ascarosepion > Ascarosepion bandense. The sequence goes on from JBBBDQ010028683.1 coordinate 1,466,636, forward strand.
TTTGCTGAAGGAGCTCAAGCATGGGTTCGCCCGGATGCTGAGGTTCTTCTCTGATGAAAAGAATTTCATCCAGGACCAGACGAGCAAACAGGCAGAACAACAGGTGAATCTGCAAAGACATCGAGGAGGTTCCCGTCCTGAAGCATACAAAGTTTCCCTCCTCCGTTATGGTCCTTGACGTCATCTCCAGCGAGGAGGACATCATGCTTCCGATCTTTTTTCAAAAGGGCACGATAGTCACTGCTGAGATCTACCAGGAGGTGCTGAGGAGTGTGGTAAAACACTGGATGGACTAGATATAAACTATTTTTTTTAAAAAAAACACACACATTTTCACCCCACCAGTACAGGGTGTTTCAGCAAAATCCGACACTTGACAAAAGGAAACCGTAATAGGCAATAAAACATAACAGTTCTGTACTCTATACTTCGTTTCTTTTGCTTCAAATCTCTTCTTCCTCTGTAAGGAGATTGTCCAGTTTTTACTGCCATATTGGAGGACTGATATTAGATAACACGACACTACTATTTTCTTTGTTCAGCTAAGTAATTTTTTCTTTGTTTCCAACGAGAGTTTTTCTGTTTCTTAATACTTTGCTTAGCTTTTGAACGGCATTTTCCGATATCCCAATCCGCTTTCGTGTTTCAGTGTTGCATCTTTTCCCCTGTTACAACACTTCACAGATATTTAAATTATTGTACTTGTTTGATTTTAGTATCTCATATTTGAAATTTGGGTGTTGGGCTGTTATGTTTATTTTATTTTATTTTATTTTTTTTGCTAACAATCATACATTCACTACTTTTTGTTATGCAATATTAATTACTAAGGAACCAACGGCCAGTTAACTAGAGGCGTTGACTCGATAAATCACCATGGAAAAGGCAACGGGTAATCACTTCATTATAACCCCATGAAAAGTCATGGCATTTACAAATAAATATATATGACCTAACGCCATGAAGGGGTTAAATCCAAAGGGGTTAATTCCTCATCCGGTAAGCAACAGGTGTCACCAGAGTGTTCGCACCAAACACAAAATTATACTCGCGACATGAAATGTCAAGACACTGAACAATGAACATCTAAAAGAAGGTCAAGCAGGAGATGCTACTTCTATGACCGTGAGGTGTTACGTGTTTTCTGATCCTGTTAAGTTCCATGCGAGCTCCCGAACTATGATATACACGAGGGAGTTCTTCTATCGCAATGTTAAATATCTTAGTTTACGTCTGATTTATGTATCACCAATTCAAGCCTTTACGAGAACCTGTCATTTTACGTCTACGATGGCAAATCACCTCCATTTAGACAGCTTCTTCTCCAGAACTGTGTAATAAACTCCTGTGAGGATGCTTCCTTAACTCAATGTTAACACCTTCAAATCTAGGCTTTACCAATATTGTATTCTACAAATCCTCATATATACACGCTTAACATTTCTTCCTTTTCCTTCCAATACAATAACCTCAGTAAATATCTACCTTGAGTGGCTCTTGGTTCTTCTATTGGGAGAATTCAGTCAGTTAAGTGTCATACGTGATACACGCTTTAGATTCATGACTGTATAGGTAGAAGATTTATCACGAAAAATATAATCTTATAGACTGGTTGCCAACGAAGGCTATATGATGCAGATCAACCCAAATTTGGGAGTAAGAAGATATGGAATTATACAATTCACAACTGGAATTCAAAATCAGGTCTTAGAGTTCGTTATCCATTACTCTACATCATACATTGAGAGTTTTTTTTATTTTTGTTTTTGTTTCTTTTTAGTCAGTACTTAGATGAGTGACCGCTTGGGAATACCAGGTGCTGTAAGCGTATAGTGACGGATATGCGTTGTGGTGCAGTGGATATCGGCTCAGAAAGAGAAATCGGTGAGCCGAGTTCGAATTCCAGTTGAATACCCTGCATTCACTTAAGCACTGGTACCATTGGGAAAGGTATTAATCCGTCCCTTGCCTCCAGTTATGGGTTAAATAACAAGGGTAGGACTTGAGGACCCTGCCCTTAAAAAAATCCCAATGAATCTTGATACTCGAAAAGAAAAATGTATTACTAGACACAAAACTCATATAAAAAAACAACAGTAAATTGTTGAAAGAAAAGGGTATTACCAGCAATAAATAAATAAAGTTTAGTTGGCAATAAATGACTCACCGAGGTGTTGATTTGCCATAAAAACAAACCAACCAAAATTGTTTTTTTTAACAAAATGAATGTTAAAATTCCTCACACGAATGTTTCTTGTTTTGGTGAATGCGAAAATAATCGATTTTTAAATAAGGTCCAAAAACAAAAAGTAACCCCAGGAGGATAAATGCTAATAGCGAGAAACAATAAATAATATATTAATTATTCGGTTTTTATTATATATCCGCATGGTTTTCATCTCGCTCACAATTTGATGGTTTCTTTCAGCTAAAAAGAAAGAAAGAGAGAAAGAAAGAAAGAAAGAAAGAAAGAAAGAAAGATCGGGCTGTTAGGAATGTTATGCGATTTCTGCGCATGACCAGAAGAAACCAAGGCTTTTTGAACGTCCTATTTTCACTTCTGCTAATAGGTTAATTTTTGTTTGTAAAATATTTTCAGATTTAAACGATTTTTTTTTAATCATTTCACCCCAAGCAAGGCATTCCACTGCCACTATTGCGCTTGGGGTTACATAGGGGAAAGTGATGAGAAAGAGTGGTTAGATATAGGAAATGTCAGAAGTGGGGTGATAGATAGTTGGGTGGGTGAGAAGAGTGTTTGAAAGAATGGAAGCGAGTTAGTTAGGAGGTGTCTATTGACCTTACATTTAAACTCCTGGAGATTGTAGCCGTCGGGGAAGCAGTCATGTGGAAGAGAATTCCATAGTCGGGAAGTTCGAGAAAAGAAACTGTTGGAGTAGAAGTTGCGGTTGCATTTTATCGGTTTCACTGTAAAAGGGTGGGATCTAGTTGCTAATCTAGTATCTCGTGCAAATTCGAACCTAGGGGGCACCAGTGATCTAAGTTCATCAGAGCAGAAACCGTGAAAGTATTTATAGAAGAGACACAGGGAAGCCACGTCGCGCCGGTGAGAGAGAGACTGCAGGCGGTCTGCTAAGTCGGTATCGATCACATGACAGACCCTCCGCTGTCCCTTGTCTAGAAGCCCAAGGAGAATAGCAGGGGCACCCGACCAGATATGGCAACAGTATTCAATGCTCGGGTGGATGGTGGGTTTATAAATGTGCAGGATAGATTCAGACAGAAAAAACCTCCGGGCCCTGCATAGAGAACCGACTTTCATAGCAACGGATTTAGCAATGGGTTCGATATAGTCATTCCACTTGAGGTCCGCTGAAAGTGTGAGACCAAGGAGGCGCAGTGTTTTACTCTCTGGGAGGCAAGCCTGGTCCATGCTAATGGGAGGTAGGTGCGATTGTCTATGATGATTAATTGATAGTAGCTTCGTTTTAGCAGCATTAAAATTTACGAGCCATTTCTTACCCCAGTCCACTACGGATTGGAGGTCCTTTCCAAGCTCGGCTGCAAGGTTAGCTTTGTCGCCCACACCAGATTTTTGGTCGAGGCGAGAGTAAACTGTGGTGTCATCGGCGTACATACCTACTTGGGATCTTATGGTATCAGGAAGATCATTAATCTATATCCGAAAGAGCGTAGGACAAAGGATAGATCCTTGAGGGACACCCGCGTTCGTATGGTAGTTATGAGAGGCATGTCCGTTTAATACCACTTTCAATGTGCGGTTAGATAGGAATGACTGGATTAGTTCAAACAATTGTCCAGCTATACCATAGCTCCGCAGTTTGCATAGAAGGCCAGCATGCCAAACTCTGTCGAACGCTTTAGAGATATCCAAGGCAACTGTTCGGGCTTCACCATTCCTATCGAGTGCCTGATATATGTACTCGGTGATGGTCGTTAGCATATCAGCAGTAGACCTGGTGAAGCGGAAGCCATACTGTTTGTCTGAGAGGAGCCCGTGGGACGTGAGATGCTGAACGACCTCGGCGTTGATAATGGCTTCGAACACTTTGCCAAAGATCGGAAGAAGGCTGATAGGTCGGTAATTTGCGGGGTTCGAGGGTTCTCCAGTATTTTTAAATATAGGAACTACAAAGTAAGATTTCCAACAGGCAGGAAAGCGGGAAGCAAATAGGCAGAAGTTGTAGAGCTTAGAAAGTACAGAGGAAAGTTCGGGGGCACATTTCTTTAAGACTATGATTGGGATTCCGTCCCCTCCGCTCGCTTTGTGAGGGTCAAGTTTTGAGATTATCTTAGAGACAAGCGAGGGTGTAATATGGACGTCATTCAGTGGAGCATCAGTTCTAGGTGGTAAGTCGGGTGTAGAAACTCCAGACGAGTCCAGTCTCAAATTATTCGAGAATCTGCGGGCAAAGCATTCAGCCTTGTCCGCTGGAGAGGTGAGGACCTCAAATTTGTTTATTAGTGGGCGTATTGTGGACTTGCTCTTGTTAAGTACTCTTTTACAGAGTCGCCAGTAGAACTTGGTGCCGAACTTAGAGGATGCTATGCGTTGCTTCATTCTGGCAGCAAATAACATCTTAGCTTCGTTAAGTATCTTTTTACACTTATAACGAGCTGAAGTGAAAAGGCGTCTGTTTTGGTCCGACGCGTAGCTATGATAGAGTCGGAAGAAATGATTCCCGTAGGCAATGGCAGCCGAGCAAGCGGGCGAGAACCATGGAGACGAATGAGATTTAATTTCCTGGCAGGGATGAAAGCATCGATGCCAGCCTTAACCCAGGAGGAGACCTCGGATGCACATTCTTCGATGGGAAGACTAAAAACGTTGTTCCAAAGGACATCACAGAGGAAGTCTCGGAACGAATCCCAGTCTGCTCTTTGGTAGCAGTAGGATATTCTACTTGTCTGGGTTTCTTGGGTTGGGTGGGAGTGGAATGAAATGTTGACAGAAACTACGGTGTGGTCAGAGTTACCAAGTGGGCAGAGTTGTCTGGTAGTGCAAGAGTTTGGGATGGAAGTGAAGCAGAGGTCTAGCAGTGAGTCCCTTCCGTTAGGGTTGTCGGAGAAACTCGTGGGGAAGTTCACCACTTGCGTAAGGGATTGGGTTATTGAAAAATTCATGGTGTGGACACCAGCAGGGTCGGTAACAGAGTTCTCCAGCCACTTGGTGTGGTGGGCGTTAAAGTCACCAAACACAAATATATGGGCGGAGGGATGGGAAGAAATGGCTTTGTCAATATTGTCAGAGACACTGTCAAGTAACGAACAGTCATGGGGAGGAAGGGGAGCGGTAGAGAAAGAAGAGATAGCTAATCGAGCTTAGAACTGAGAGGCGGAAGCACATGAAAGACTGATCCGGGGATTCAAGGGATGTCGCCCTAGCTAGGGGAAGGTGTTCGCTGATATACACACCAAGCCTATGCATATGAACATTGGAGTCCTTCCTGAAAAGGGGAAGGTAGCCATGAACGTCAAACTCAGAAGAGGGGATAGAAGAGTTAAGGTTAGTTTCACATAGGGCCAAGATATCAGGTGAGTTAGTGTGAAGGAATGAATCAACGCTGAGGAAGTTAGTACGGATACCACGTATGTTAGTGTAAGAGATGCAGACGGGTTTGGGCGTTTTCAGACTAGCTGGTTTAGCTTTGCTATTATGTTTGCTTTTTTCCATAGTGATTCAGTTAAGGAGAGGTCTTAGAATAGAGTCAGTCGGTCACTTGTTTGCAGCATGTGAAGGGTGGAGACTGGCGCGGCCTACAACATAATGTGGCCTCGGGGTTGCCCACCGAATGTTCGTGCAGGGACGCCCGTCCATGCGCGATATGGCACTACAAGAACCCCTGTATTATTCAACTGTTGATCAGAGCAGCCTCTCAAGAC
>JBBBDQ010028683.1:1477500-1495230 GCA_037127315.1 Ascarosepion bandense
ATCCGTCTCTTACTTCCAGTTATGGGTTAAATAGCAGGACAGATTGGGTTCTTTAGCCTTGGTCGGCAACCAGTCTACCGCAGAAAGCAATGGCAATCTACTGCGAGATAATCTTCTGCCCAGTCAGTCATGTCTCTTTCGAGACATGATCGCCAAAGCGTGTATCGTGTATGGCACTTAACTGACTGAATGAAGATAATAGTTGGAAATATAAGTAAAGCTTCTGCTGGGCAAAAAGTGGAGGATCAATTTATTACTTAAAACCAATAGTAAACTGATCCCCCACTAACTATTACTTATTAATACAATCTGTCTCTTCTACCTTCAGCTATAGTTAAGAACATGATAGAAAATCTTCTGCCCAGTCAGTCATGTCTCTTTCGACACATGATCGCCCAAGCGTGTATCACGTATGGCTCTTAACTGACTGACCCTGAATCCAGTGACAGTAAAAGAGATTACACTGTGTAATAATATTTTAACTATTTTTGTGTTTCGTCCAAAACTATGCGATAACAACGTTCATCCTTTTTGTATAAAATGTAAAAATTTAAACTCACCACCAAATCTAATTTCTTTTCTTTTTTTCTTTTTCTTTTTTAATCATTTCACCCCAAGCAAGGCGGAAACGCCACTGCTGTGCAGGGGGTTACATAAATGTAAAAAGATTAATTAGAAAAGAGTGAGGAGTACAAACTAGTTAGAAAGGAACAATAGAAAGCTGAGATAGCAGGTGCGATGACAGATACATAGGTGGAGAGAAAGGGAAGGTTATACGGGGGTGGGGAGAGAGCTAGAGGCCAGTGGTTAGTAGATGAGTATTGACTTTGCATTTAAATTTCTGGAGGTTGTAGCCGTCAGGAAAGCAAGAATACGGGAGCGAGTTCTTGCTCTTAAACACGGAATCTAGTTAGTAGGAAAAGAAAGGGGAAAAGAGAAAACGTGCTTATCTTCCCTGAGGTCATCATAGACGCAAATACGAAAAAAAAAATACAAAAACAAAAACAACCCCTCTAAAATTAAAACAAAAATTATTTTTATATATAAGTTGTGGTGATACCGAGCAAAAGCGATGGACCGGATGTTTGCCTTTTCCCGACCAAAAAGCAAATGACCAAAAGTCGTCGTTGCGCCGCCGGCTCCGCGCAGATGTTCCGGTTGAAAAATAAAAATTAATTAAATATTAAATTTTCAGTTCGCGAGCCTACGCGAATTTTATTTATCAGCCAATGGGAAGCCCAGAACCAAATACAACTGTGAAATCCCAAATGAGCTGCTGTGATCCAAAAAGAAGATATAAAAAGCCGATACAGAAAGCAGCGACAGGCAGACCGACTCGAGGAGAGAGAGGCTTAATCAATATCCCCTTAACCTAAGTCAAGCGGCTACTATGTTCGCCTCCCTTCACATCTCCTTAACTTCTTCCCTGCCTCAAAAACTACATACTGACCTAAGGAGAGAATTCATCAAAGACATTCCTTACTTACACGCTCCCAGATTCCTAAGCATTAATTCTCTTTCAGCATTTTATTGCCATGAACATTTTAACCTCCGTTGGATCTATACTTCATGTATTACTTCAATTGTAAAAACATTAATTGATATGTGTTATATATAAAATGTTATCTTTCAACTCAATTTGCTTTTCTTGATTTATAACCTTTCTTTATGACTTATAGTGGGCTATCTACAACAAGGCCAAATTCCGTTAATCTTCAACAATATACTACTACCCTTCACTAGAACGGACACCCACTACTAACAAACAGGAAAAGAATAGATAAGCAGCCCCTATAAATTACTGGCAAAATTGAATGTGAGGTATGGTGCAGTGGATATCGGCTCGGAATGAAAATTCAGAGAGACGAGTTCGAATTCCAGTTGAATTCGTTGTATTCACTTCCGCCCAAATATTCTTTGGAAAGGTCCGCCTCTTGTCCCCAGCTACGGATTCATATCAGCTGAAACGTTAGCATAAGAAGGTGAAATACGTCACTCTCTTGGAGGTTAGCATCAGCCGTGCTGATGAGAGTTAAAAAAAAGGTTTCCTCAGTTGACTAAATAAAAACAGTTCAGTTTTGAACAGCGATTTTGAAAGCAAAAGGCGTCCAAACTTGTACTAGAAAAAGTTAACCTAATAAAACAACTGGTTAGTGTAGCGACAACCTTTCATGGGCTTTCTGGTGAAGGCTGTCGAATTACGCATTTATTTTCAAAGGTCAAATATGTCAAGTGAATTGTCAAGAAGAAAACCCCGATTTCTCAGCAAGAAATTTAATCTTGCTTTCACCTCAGATCTTTGCCTTTGGAAAACAATATTCTAACCATAGTTATCAGATGTAAAAATGTAACATTAGCTCTAATAATCGACACATTGTCTCTCGAACGACTATTCCGGGGGGAACTCTCTCTTGCATCTCTGCAAAAAGAAGCTTGAGTAAAACCTCGCATTAGCAGCCTTTCGCAATATTAGATGGCGTGTTTCACGTAAACGATGCCCAATCCATCATATTCAGGTTTGGTCCGCTCACCTCAAACTAGATTTCTGCGTCCCTTGCCGATAGGTCCTGCTTTTAATTTCTTTCGAATTTGCCAAATACCGTGCATTGACAATAACACGGATCAGTTGAGGTTTGAATTAAGATATAGAACACCTCTCTCTCTCTCTCTCTCTCTCTCTCTCTCTCTCTCTCTTCCATCAATCTGAAGATAACCTCCTTATATGTTGAGTCTTTTCTTTGTGATGGCGCGAACGTGGTTGTTCAGCTCGATCTGTAATTGGCTGACACGAGTGCAGTGGAGGCAAAGAAACTGTCCAGAGGGGTCAGGGTCAGCGATAGACGCCTTTCTACGTGCGCCTGCTTTAGCCACATCAGCTCGCCTCTTCTTCTCAGTGGTCACGCGCCCGATAACTGAGGGCGCGCCAACCTGGTCTGTCTATCGCACGCAGCTCGAGCTGATGTGGCTGGGCGGGGTGACCACATAGTGTCTGATGTTGGACTTAACGCAGTACTTGTTGCGTGGTCTGCCCCGATTCCGCTTCCCAGAGCAGAGTTCGCCGTATATACGCTGCTTGGGCAGCTTGTGGTCATCCATCCGGGTCACGTGACCAGCTCAACGCAACTGGCTTTCAGAATCAAGTCTTCGATGATAGTCATATTGGTTCTGCCCAGAACATCGAGGTTTGTGACTTTGTTTTGCCATTGAATATCCTTGATTGTCTACAAGCCTCGATCATGAACAACACGGATTAGTTTACGTTTAAGATAATATAAACAACAAAAAAGAAACGTTTATCAATCTAACATGTTTCACTTTTATTAAAGCTTCATCAGAGAATGAGAGATGGAGAAAAAGAAGAAAGAAATATACAATAAGATAAAGAACAAACAGGAAATGTTTATCAATTTAACATGTTTTACTTTTATTAAAGCTTTTTTCTTTTTTAATCGTATCACCCCGAGCAAGACGGTAACGTCACTGATGTGCCGGGGGCTACGTAAGAGTGAAAAGATTGGAAAAGAGAAAACCGGAAACCACATCCTAAACAGGGAACAAGGGATGAGCCTCTACACCTGTTCAATAGACGTGGGTGGAGTGTGAACCGGGCGATAGTTTAGCCTATCTACTCCAATTGAAAAAAAAAGTGAGAAGTTTGGAAAAGAGAAAACCGGAAACCACATCCTAAACAGGGAACAAGGGATGAGCCTCCACGCCTGTTCAATAGACGTGGCTGGTTTGTGAACCGGGCGATAGTTTAGTCTATCTAGATATGGAGAAAAAAGAAGAAAGAAATTCTGGTACTTTTACGTCTGTGCTGATGTATTACCATTGGTCAGTCATGTTTCACGTGTATTCGACTCGTAAAACTAATGTTAGTATAATTTGGCGTTCCAAATTCAAGGAATGATGAAGAATAAGAAATTATTGAATTCCAACATAAAAAGAAAACCCAAATATTGCTATATATACACCCTTCTACAAATTAATTAAAGCAAAAAGAATAATGTCTTCCTATGATCTTTTACCGTTTCCTTGATCTCGTATACGTCGTCTCTTGGCGTTGTGTTTCTCTTCCGACCGCATTTTCTTTCACTTTAGACTGATGGATACAATTTGTGTCTTCACTTTGATGACACGACTGACAGTCGAAAAGCTGACACAAACAATATCCGTTCCCTCTGATCTCTCTGTAAGGCTTGCCAGTGTGTTCGTACAGCATTTCAATTTTCGTACGCTTCCCTAGATTAACGTCTATCGCAGACAATGGCCGTAGGACAAGTAATCGACAATCGAGACAATAGTGTCTGAGCGTGATAAATATCGGATGCAAAGTCTTTTCAAGACCTAACAAATTTCATCATACACCCCGAAAATAGATTCATATTATTGCACACCACTGCAAGTGACCTCAACTGAGAACAAAAAAAAAAAAAAAAAAAAAAGGGATTACACCCTGTCACTCCAGTGGGTCCAAAACTGACCGTATGGTGAAAGAGGGAATCTAAATTAGTTGCTTGAATTAATTTGCACAAGGGTATATATAAATATATATATATATAAGTGGATAAAAACTCTAATTTGTCTATTTAGGCATCAGATGATAATGTATATATATATATTTTTTAATCATATCACCCCGAGCAAGGCGGTAACGCCACTGAAGCACAGGGGGCTACGTAGGAGTGAAAAGATTGGAAAAGAGAAAGCTGGAAACCACATCCTAAACAAGGAACAAGGGATGAGCCTCTTCACCTGTTCAATAGACGTGGGTGGAGTGTGAACCGGGTGATAGTTTAGTCTATCTACTCCAATTGAAAAAAAAAAAGAAAAGAGTGAAAAGATTGGAAAAGAGAAAGCCGGAAACCACATCCTAAACAGGGAAGAAGTGATGAGCCTCTTAACCTGTTCAATAGACGTGGGTGGAGTGTGAACCGGGCGATAGTTTAGTCTATCTACTCCAATTGAAAAAAAAAAGAAAAGAGTGAAAAGATTGGAAAACAGAAAGCTGGAAACCACATCCCAAACAAGAAACAAGGGATGAGCCTCTTCAACCGTTCAATAGACTTGGGTGGAGCGCGAACCGGGCGATAGTTCAATCCATCTACTCTAATTGAAAAAAAAATGAAAAGAGTGAAAAGTTTGGAAAGTCATGGAAAGTGGAAAGCCCACAGTTTACTCCCATAGATTAAATAAAGGTCTCAGTTTGGAATGCCCTGTAGGTTACCCAGATTGATGTACACCTGATGATGGTCAGAGAGCTCAGTGGCTAAACATTGTGATAACAACAACAAAAATGAGGAAAATAGTCCAAATGTACATCAGGTAAATAGAAATATTTTTTACCCAGTAGATACTCTTTTGATTAAAATATCAAAGCATTTCTGGGATAATTTTGGGGGTTTGGGATTCTTGCAGTAAATCTGAATTCTGGAAGGTATTCAGTTGTCAAACATTTATTATTAGGCTTTTAAAAGAAGACCTTTCATACCTATACTCATTTCTATCAAAAAAAATAATCAAGAATTAACAAATTCAGTCAAAATAATGTTTATAAATATTTATAAGGAAGAATTTCATTCCATTTAATGAGAAAACAATTCCTTTAGAATAGGGAAGGAATTAAGAAGTACAAAATGAGAACATTTGTTAATTGTGTATTAATATTATTCCTGGACATCAAGTTATTTGTGTCTCGTAGTAGATTTCATATTCAGAAAAATGTAATCAATAGATTGTGAAAAGGAGAACAGTTCCCTGATTGGCTCTAATGCAGCTGTACATACTAAATAATAATTCTAATTCCAATATTACAAAATGTCATTTTATAAAAGGTACCCATGAAGTGACAGAGACGCAAAACAAAAATCTTATTCGTAATTGTGTGTTTGCGTGTGTCTAGTCGACATTCTCCTTCAGAAACGTAGGCTATCATGGACTTCTACCTTCCTCTATCTCTTGTCGCTCTCCACAACTTCCCTCTTGATATCTCTGTGACTCTATTTCCAGATAGATCCTATTCATTTTTATTGATTTCAAATATACGAAGAAAATTTTCTCAAATTGAATAGAATGAGAAAAATACATTTACTTTTGTCGAGAAAAGTAAATGAATTGATTGAATCTACAGATGAAGATAACAGGCAATGTGAATAAGATACAGACAGTCAGATAAGCCTAAGCTGAGATGAGGTAGTATTTACAGTATTTACATTATTCGGAATATTGTCCTCATCTTTGTTGCCATTTGTACGACGTTTAATAATAGATCATTCTATTTGTCTATATTTCTGAGATAAGGTAATATTTACAGTATTTACATTATTCGGACTATTGTCCTCATCTTTGTTGCCATTTGTACGACGTTTAATAATAGATCATTCTATTTGTCTATATTTCTGAGATAAGGTAATATTTACAGTATTTACATTATTCGGACTATTGTCCTCATCTTTGTTGCCATTTGTACGACGTTTAATAATAGATCATTCTATTTGTCTATATTTCTGAGATAAGGTAATATTTACAGTATTTACATTATTCGGACTATTGTCCTCATCTTTGTTGCCATTTGTACGACGTTTAATAATAGATCATTCTATTTGTCTATATTTCTGAGATGAGGTTGTATTTACAGTATTTACATTATTCGGACTATTGTCCTCATCTTTGTTGCCATTTGTACGACGTTTAATAATAGATCATTCTATTTGTCTATATTTCTGAGATGAGGTAGTATTTACAGTATTTGCATTATTCGGAATATTGTCCTCATCTTTGTTGTCATTTGTACGACGTTTAATAATAGATCATTCTATTTGTCTATATTTCTGAGATGAGGTAGTATTTACAGTATTTACATTATTCGGACTATTGTCCTCATCTTTGTTGCCATTTGTACGACGTTTAATAATAGATCATTCTATTTGTCTATATTTCTGAGATGAGGTAGTATTTACAGTATTTACATTATTCGGACTATTGTCCTCATCTTTGTTGTCATTTGTACGACGTTTAATAATATATCATTCTATTTGTCTATATTTCTGAGATGAGGTAGTATTTACAGTATTTACATTATTCGGACTATTGTCCTCATCTTTGTTGCCATTTGTACGACGTTTAATAATAGATCATTCTATTTGTCTATATTTCTGAGATGAGGTAGTATTTACAGTATTTACATTATTCGGACTATTGTCCTCATCTTTGTTGCCATTTGTACGACGTTTAATAATAGATCATTCTATTTGTGTATATTTCTGAGATGAGGTAGTATTTACAGTATTTGCATTATTCGGAATATTGTCCTCATCTTTGTTGTCATTTGTACGACGTTTAATAATAGATCATTCTATTTGTCTATATTTCTGAGATGAGGTAGTATTTACAGTATTTGCATTATTCGGAATATTGTCCTCATCTTTGTTGTCATTTGTACGACGTTTAATAATAGATCATTCTATTTGTCTATATTTCTGAGATGAGGTAGTATTTACAGTATTTACATTATTCGGACTATTGTCCTCATCTTTGTTGCCATTTTTAAAATGTTTCGGCCGTTGTAAGCGCCGGCCTTATTCAAGTGCTAGAAACTTCGATCCGAATCCTTTATTACGATCACTAGGGTACATCATTCTCATTCCTTGTGCGAAGCCTCTTTTGGTAGTCATGAATTATCTCCTTCTAACCGGACTCTCTAAGTTACTTGTATAAAATTGCTGTAACCTGGTATTGAACTCACAACTTGTTGTGGAGTAGTTTTTGCACTGAAAGTTATAATCGTGCTATGTAGGTTGCTAATCGACTTAACACACTCAAAATGTTAGGAACTTGGTAATCTTCCACTGTAAGCTGACTTCTTAGTATTCAGCTAACGGCCGACTAATATCAACTACCTTAGTCCGACTATGTCCAAACTAGAACTAATAGTTCTACTGAACTCCAAAAGAACTCTAAAGAACTCTCTAGTAACTTCTAAGAACTCCTAAGAACTTCCCAATGACGTATCGATTTTACTTCGTTAACTGTTATTAATATAGGAGGGAGAGTTCATTATCTGAGGAATAGGTGTGTTTCACAATAACACAACTCTTTGGGTCAAGTAAATGGAACTAACCAACGTCTATAATCACTGGACCTTGTGTCCTTAAGGACAAGAACAAATGAAATTTCTGGGACTTATAAACATAATGTTCAGCAACCATTTTTTACCAGAGTTTATATTGCAACTGTTTAAGGTTAATGGGTTTCTCTAGTATATTTTGATGTTAATGGGTTTCTCTAGTATATTTTGATGTTAATGGGTTTCTCTAGTATGTTTTGATGTTAATGGGTTTCTCTAGTATATTTTGATGTTAATCGGTTTCCCTAGTATATTTTGATGTTAATGGGTTTCTCTAGTATATTTTGATGTTAATGGGTTTCTCTAGTATATTTTGATGTTAATGGGTTTCTCTAGTATATTTTGATGTTAATGGGTTTCTCTAGTAAATTTTGATGTTAATGGTTTTCTCTAGTATATTTTGATGTTAATGGGTTTCTCTAGTATATTTTGATGTTAATGGGTTTCCCTAGTATATTTTGATGTTAATGGATTTCTCTAGCATATTTTGATGTTAATGTGTTTCTCTAGTATATTTTGCTGTTAATGGGTTTCCCTAGTATATTTTGATGTTAATGGATTTCTCTAGCATATTTTGATGTTAATGGGTTTCTCTAGTATATTTTGATGTTAATGGGTTTCCCTAGTATATTTTGATGTTAATGGGTTTCTCTAGTATATTTTGATGTTAATGGGTTTCTCTAGTATATTTTGATGTTAATGGGTTTCTTTAGTATATTTTGATGTTAATAGTTTTCTCTAGCATATTTTGATGTTAATGGGTTTCTCTAGTATATTTTGATATTAATGGTTTTCTCTAGCATATTTTGATGTTAATGGCTTTCTCTAGTATATTTTGATGTTAATGGTTTTCTCTAGACAACCTGACGGAGATGCTGACTTTCTGCACACAAACAACACACTTCAGATTCGGATCAGGCAGATATCGACAGGATGAAGGCTTAGCAATGAGGAAGAAAGTGGATTACCGCCTCCTATGGAATAAAGTTTAAATAACAGACAAAGAACGTCACTGAAAACTTCATAAACTTAATAATCATCACATACACTCCTGATCAAAATTTTAAGACCACTTAAAAATCTTTAAAAAGAAATATTTTTTACGGGTAGATTTTAAACTCCTCCCACTTAAGGTTACGAATACTACAGTCTAAAAGGCATGGGAACAAAAAGCTATATTCCAAACATTTTATTTAGAAATCTATATTTTTATAAAATGAGGCGATTTACACATAATCAAAATTATAAGACCAGAGACAAAAATTCTACGAAATTGTACAAAAAGTGTATGAAAAGTGTATGAAAACAATCAACAACCAAATGTAATAATGAGTTCTACCTCCACTGCTTTTGATGACTTCAAAAATTCTGTCGGGCATGCTAGAAATAAGCGTTTCCATTCAGGTGTGGGGGATGTTGCTCCAGCTTCTGAAGATGGCTTCACGAAGTTAATTTTTTGTTGAATATTGTTTGCCATTTCGATAAACATTTCTTGTCATCCATCCTCAAAGATTTTCAATTGGGTTCAAGTCTGGTAAACATGCAGGATGTTCCAAGAGATGGACCCCATTTTCTTGTAGAAAGGTCAAGGTCCGTCTTGCAGTGAGGATTGCAGCATTATTCTGTTGGAATAACCATCCATCCACACACAAACGATGGCCCTCCATCATCAATGATGCTTTTTGTAGCATGCTAACATAACCAGCCGCTGTTTAACAACCCTGCACCACCTGGAGCTCCATCGTCTCTCTGTTAGAAAAGGCACTTCATACCATTAGGGACCCCCCACCACTATGACGTGTGAAGAAAATTTCAGGAGGCATGTTTCTGTTATGCCAATATTGTTGGAAGCCATCAGGACCATCGAGATTGAGTTTTTTCTCATCAGAAAACAGGACTTTCTTTCACTTCTCAACGTTCCATGTTTGGTATTCACAACCAAACTTTAAGCGGTCCACCTTGTGACGTGGAAGCAGCCGAGGAATTTGTTTACGCTTTTTATTTACCATGCCTTTTTGTCGTAAGTGCCGTCTGATGGTTACGGGACTACAATCAGCATTTGTGACTGCCTTAATTTGACTAGAAGAAAGTCCCCCCTCTTTCATAACAACCCGTCTTATTCTCCTACTCAATGCAGGAGAAATTTTGGGGGGCCTACCAGAGGATTTTGCTTTTCCATAATTCTCACTGTTCTTTAGAAAGTTGCAAATCACAGTTTTACTGCGATTTACCTAAGCTGCGACCGCCCGCTGTGACAAACCTTGCTTATGGAATTCTAGAATTCGAGAACGCTTAACTTTGGTAAGTTTGCTTGCTTTAGACATGGTAACACGTTTACGGAGTGATTGCTAATTTCTATCTGAACTAAAAACATTGGAATTACCATAGATCTAACAATTTATACCCCTGATCTTATAATTTTGATCATACGTAAATCGCCTCATTTTATAAAAATGTAAATTTCTAAATAAAATGTTTGGAATGTAGCTTTTTGTTTCCATAACCTTTTAGATTGTAGTATTGGTAAGCTTAAGTGGTAGGAGTTTAAAATCTATCTGTACAAAAAAATCTTTTTAAAGATTTTTAAGTGGTCTTAAATTTTGGATCAGGAGTGTATACTAGACTACAAAAATCTCCTAAGCCGACCAAATTGTAGGTAATTCTACTGTAAAACATATGGCTTGTAAATTTCAACATATTTTGGCTGATTTTGTTTAGCGGCATGTAAACACCTTCATGGGTATTTAATATCAAAATATAAATATGTTGAACACAATTTTATGCCTTCAACTACATATATTTTAAACGCAATTTTATGCCTTTAACTATAGATAAAATGTATTACTGGTCATTTTGTTATAAAACGTATTGTTGGTAATTCTATTTCATAACATATGGTTGGTATATCTTAATATACTTTGATTGATTTTGTTTAGCGACATGTCAACACCTCTATGGGTTATTTAATTCCGAAATCTAAATATTTTGAACAATATCATGGTTTCAATTAAATATATTTCTGTTATAGTGGAACATCCTGCCATCCCCGAGAATAGAATGCTCTACTTTATAAAAGACGGTAACGAGCGGTACGACGATGAAAACGACTTAGGCATTCGCCTGACGACGCTATGACACTGTCAGCTCTCTGCCTTCGGGTAGAGGGCGCTCTCTGCTTCCGAGCAGAGAGCAATAACCCAGTAGTGGTTCCGCCGAAGGGTAGAACCACGACTCGGTAAAAATACACAGGCATTTTTTTGGCCCAGCTATATGGCCGGGAATACCCACTATAAAATGACCATGTGTCACATCTGGCCTTGCGTGGGATGGCTAGTAAATACGAAAACGTATTAGGCACTCGCTTGACGAAGGTATGACACTGTCAGCGCTCTGCCTTCGGGTAGAGGGCGCTCTCTGCTTCCGAGCAGAGAGCAATAACCCAGTCGTGGTTCCGCCGAAGGGTAGAACCACGACTCGGTAAAAATAGACAGACATTTTTTTTGGCCCGGCTATATGGCCGGGAATACCCACTATAAAATGACCATGTGTCACATCTGGCATTGCGTGGGAAGGCTAGTAAATACAAAAAACGACTTAGGCATTCGCCTGACGACGCTATGACACTGTCAGCTCTCTGCCTTCGGGTAGAGGGCGCTCTCTGCTTCCGAGCAGAGAGCACAAACCCAGTCGTGGTTCCGCCGAAGGGTAGAACCACGACTGGGGAAAAATGCACAGACAGTTTTTGGCCCGGCTATATGGCCGGGAATACCCACTATAAAATGACCATGTGTCACATCTGGCATTGCGTGGGAAGGTTAGTAAATACAGAAAAGGTCTTAGGCGAAAGCATTCACTATTCGATAGTCGATTCCGCTCCAACTCGTGGCTTGCCTACATGTGTATTAATGTTAATTTTACCTTAGTACAATAAATCTGGTATATCTTATTCCTGGAGTTGCATTCCATTCTTCAACTCATCTTCTTATACTGTATTCCTTTTCGGGATATATCAATTTCAAACTCAATTTTATACCTACAGTTACTGATAAAATGTAATGTCGGTCATTTTACACTATTTATATTATTCGGCCTTCTTCTAATTTTTTTCTAATGTAGACTGATTGCCAGCAAAGTTTATAGAACCCAATCTGTCCAACTATTTAACTCATAGATGGAGGGAGAAACGACGGATTAATTCCTTTCTAAGCCAATGCAACAAATTCAACTGGAATTCGAACTCGGCTCTCCGATTACACGTTTCGAGCCGATATCCACATCATCAAAGCACATCCTCATAGTAACTGCTTTATTTATTTTTTTCTAAAGAACCAAGACTAAAGTCGAAACGAATGTCCTTTCTTTGGAATTCCAATGATATGGATAGAACCCCAAAAATCTGCGACGATTTTATTTTTGTTCAAGAATGCTGTAAAAAGACCCAGAAAGAAATCCTAGATAATAATCTTCTATCCAAAAGAAGATTTGTGGCACGTGAATGTGATTTACCAATTCCTTACCCCGTCTTTTAATGTAGTTTCTGTAGAAATTTACTCAGTGGAAGAAAACGTATTAAATAGAGTCAAAGCCACTCTCATAGGAATTGGTGAAAATCTTTTCTTACAAAGATGCTGCAGAATTCTTCGAATCTAGATTAAAAGAAGAAAAGTTTATATGCTAGAATAACTTTTCTCTTGTTACCAAAAATAGAGCCAAAATATACGGCACAATATTTTAACAAATAATGGTTTACTGCACTGATGTAATTGGCATCGTGTAAGAATTTGGTATGGATTACAACGTAGAAGAATGTAATCTATTTATAGATTCAACAAAAAGAAGACTAAAAATCAAGAATTGTTCATAATGGTAAATGTGAGAGAACACATTTTAAATAGATTTTAAATTATTGTCTTTACGAGGGCAATAATCATTCATTAATTATAACTAGCAGTATACCCGGCCATGCTCGTGTGTCATGAAAGCTTTAAAACTAATCCATGGTCCTGGAGCTCTGACTCGTTGGACGTTGGCACGAAAGACTAAAAAGCAATAGTTGTTTCCAGTTAAAACAAAACTGTAGACTAAAAGAAAAATGAATGGATGTAAGTCAAATTTTGGTTTCCTGCTATCGATATCAAATAAGTATTTTTCGTCGCAAACTGAATTTTGAAGGCTAAATAAGTCCTCTGAGTAAATGGTATCATGGCTGAGACTAAGAACTACAATTATACCTACTTAGAGCCAAACCCGAAGCAAAAACTAAAATAAAAGGGCTGAAAAAAATAGACATACAGGCAGATAAACAGACACACACACAAACATCTTGCCTTTCATATATATGTATATATATTATCGATTTTCTGCACTATTGTAAGAACTGCAACCTTGAAACTTGTGAATATCGTTTCTTATGTCTTTGTCTATGAGTGTATCCAATTTTATTAAAATCGGACCACTCATTCTATAACCCTATGTTTTAGATTATTGATTTTCGATATTTATCGGGGGTACCTCAACACAAAACCTAGCAGATTTTTATAGTACAACTGTAAATTTTCAAGAAAATCGGTTCAGCCGTTTCGGAGTCTATAGGTAACGGACACACACACACACACACACACACACACACACACACACACACACACACAAAATTCCATTTATAAATAAGTTTAGATTAGATTTAGAGAGTTTTAAAGATTTCTTTTTTGATTGACATACAAAATTTATTTTTCATCACTGATCATTCTTTTAAATTCAATAAAATTCATTTAGAATTAATGTACATTTAAAATTGATATCCATTTAAAATTAATGTCTATTTAAAAACTAACCGGTCATAGCGCTCCACAGCTTTTCTTTGTTTAATATCTACAAACTGCTAGGTCTCTTCTTTAGAAATATAATGATTGTTTTTTTTTTTGTCTTGTTTTTTTCACGGTTTTCAATTCCGAATTGTCATTGTCCAAACCCTGTTTGCCCTACCAAGGATTCGATGCCCAATAGTTGAGAATGAGCACGGAGGGGATTAATAGGTGTATTTTGTTTTAGTTTTTTGGGGGTTGTTTTGGGGTGAGAATTCATAGGAATTAGTGAAATATGACTAACACCCCCGGTCAAAGTTTGAACTCGATTCGTTTTTCCTTCGATAACAGTTAAGCTATCCGCACATATTAAATTAAAGCGTTTTTTCTTTTTTTTTTTTTCTGTGACAATGCACTGGATTAGTCATTGTCATTTGTTTTCTTCTTCTTTTTCCTTTATGTGCCTTATGTGCCTTGTCCCTTCAGGACGTAGGTGATGATGGCTTTCCACGTCTCCCTATCCCTGGTGGCTCTTAGCACGCCTTCTCCTGTTACACCACGAAATCCTCGTTCCATCATCCACCTGATTAGGTCCTTCAAATATGTTATCCGCTGCTTTCCCCTGTCTCTTTTTCCCTCTATCTGGCCTGTTAGTATCAGGTTCTCCAAGCACTTCTTCCTCATTGCATGTCTCAGGAACTTTAGCTGTCTCTTCCTGATGCTCATTATTAATTTTCTTTTCGTTTGCATCATTTCCAAAACTTTATCATTCTCGATCCATGATATTCGCAGCATCCTTCTGTAGAATCACATATCAAGTTGCTTCGAGTTTTTCCTTCATCTTCGATGATATTGTCTATCATTCACTGTCATATTGAAGAACTGACATCACATAGCAATCCAGTATTCTCTTCCTAGTTTCTAGCAAAATTGTCCTGTCTCTTAATACTCTACTCAGCTGCAGGAATGCATCCTTGTGCTCTTAGATTTCAGGAATATAAATGTATAGAAACTGCTGTGACCACAAAGTGAGGGGTTAGTTTATATATTGATTGTAATATAGACCTGATCCCCCACTTTATATCCAGTATGCTTCTGTAGAACTACATATCAGATTGCTTCAAGTTTTTCCTTCATCTTTGATGATATTGTCCAACATTCGCTACCTCGTTCCGTCATCCACCCGATCAGGTCCTTTAAATATGTTACCCGCTACTTTCCCCTGTCTCTTTTCCCCTTTATTCGGCCTGTTAGTATCAGGTTCTCCAAGCCCTCCTTCCTCATTGCATGTCCCAGGAACTTTTGCTGTCTCTTCCTGATGTTCAGTATTAATTTCCTTTTTGTTTCCATCATTTCCAAGACCTCATCATTCTCGATCCATGATATTCGCAGCATCCTTCTGTAGAACCACATTTCAGTTACTTCAAGTTTAAATGTATAGAAATTGCTGTGCGTTGTGGTACAGTGGATATCGGCTCGGAACGTGAAACCGGCGAGCCGAGTTAGAATTCCAGTTGAATCCATTGTATTCACTTACGCGCAAATACCCTTGGGAAAGGTATTAATCCGTCTCTTCCTTCCAGTTATGGGTTAAATAATAGGACAGATTGGGTTCTATAGCCTTGGTCGGCAGCCAGTCTACCACAGAAAGCAATGACAACCTACTGCGGGATAATCTTCTGCCCAGTCAGTCATGTCTCTTTCGAGACATGATCGCCCAAAGCGTGTATCACGTATGGCACTTAACTGACTGAATACAAATGAAAATAATCAGGTTCATTGCATATTTTGAAACTTGATTCATTATATTAGAACCTTGAATAAGTTCTCGCTGATTTTTTCTTGAAAAGTAATCTTTTATTTACAAAAATAAGTAAGAAACATGTCACTGAAAATATTGTCCATTGCTATCCACTACTTCCCATCTTTCTGGTAGCATTTGCATTTCATGTCAGAAAAACGACGTGTCATTTGAGGCTAACCATGAGACGACCCATGTTTTTTTTGTTTTTTTATTTATTTATTTATTTATTTTTTGGCATCTTCATAAAAGAAGAAAGATCTGCTCAGAGTCTACGGGGGGAATTTTTGCCTGGGCTTAAGGGCTGAAATTTCCCAAAATAAAAATGACCTTGAGCCGCATTCAGCCTCAGTGGGGAGGCCGATAAATACTGAGAAAGGCATAAATCTACCTCTTCTCCAGTCTGCTTTGGGTTAATTATTAAAACTTGTATCAGTAAATCATTACTATATATCCAACTCCACCCCCAAAAGTACTTCAATCTAAAAATGTTTTCTGACTTTAAGAATCCTGGAAAGGGTTGATAAGCAAAAAATGCAAAAAACGAATCAATCAAACAGGAAAGAACTACTCTCATTTATTTTATATCCCATTAAAAAGCGCGGCCCAAAATGCCAAATACAGGTCGGGGATACTAAAATCAAGCAGGTACAAAAATTTAAATACCTGAGAAGTGTTATAACAGAAGATGGAAAGTGCGACACAGAGATCCGAAAACGAATTGGCATGGCGAAGGAATCATTCCAGAAGTTGAGTAAATTATTAAGAAACAGGACAATTTTGCTAGAAACAAAGAAGAGAGTACTGGATTGCTATGTGATGTCAGTTTTTCAATATGACAGTGAATGCTGGACAATATCATCAAAGATGAAGGAAAGACTTGAAGCAGCTGAAATGTGGTCCTACAGAAGGATGCGGCGAATATCATGGATCGAGCATGTGAGCAATGATCAGGTCCTAGAAATGATGGAAACGAAAAGGAAATTAATACTGAGCATCCGGAAGAGACAGCTGAAGTTCCTGGGACATGCAATGAGGAAGGAGGGCTTGGAGAATCTGATACTAACAGGCCAGATAGAGGGAAAAAGAGACAGGGAAAAGCAACGGATAATATATTTGAAGGACCTGATCAGGTGGATGATGGAACGAAGGTTGCAAGGTGCAACAGGAGAAGGCATGCTAAGCGCCACCAGGGATAGGGAGACGTGGAAAGTTATGATCGCCTACGTCTTGAAGGGACAGGGCACATAGAAGATGAAGTAAGGAGAATTTTCAGCTTCTTTCCAAGAGCCACTGACTTGTGGAACAGTCTCCCGAGTTGATATTTCCCTCATAGCTATAACCTTAACTATTCCTTCGCAAGTAAATAATTTTCTTTCCTTTATATCCTCGTAATCCACAATAATTACATCCATAAAACAAAACCATTCGTTAACAACCTACCTCGAGTGGCACTCATGGCTTCTATTTGATATAAAGTAGCTTAAGTGAAATTAAAACAAACATTATTTAGAGAAAAACAAAAGGCTGTATGAAATGTTTCTAAAGACGTATTCTCGTTTTGATTTCATCTCTCCACATTCAGGATCGATAAGTAATTTAAAAACGTCTATGCTTTTTTTAAATAACCAGTTTTGTTCTCTCTCTCTCTCTCTCTCTCTCTCTCTATATATATATATATATATATATATATATATATATATACTAGCAATATAGCCAGGCGTTGAAAGTTTTACAACTAATATTTCTTTCT
This sequence comes from Ascarosepion bandense, assembly GCA_037127315.1. Taxonomy (NCBI): domain Eukaryota; kingdom Metazoa; phylum Mollusca; class Cephalopoda; order Sepiida; family Sepiidae; genus Ascarosepion; species Ascarosepion bandense. Next base: position 1,494,981 of record JBBBDQ010028683.1, read on the forward strand.
CATCATGTCTGTATTGAAATACATGTTAATGTAGATGGAAGGTGTGAAATGATCACTCTTTAGCTTATGCAAGGTATGGCAGAAATATCTCCCACATAATGGTAAAAAAATTAGGGGTAATGGTATCTTTATCTAGCTAATGTCTTACTGTTCTGTGGGAGGTATTTCTGCTGCACCCTGCATAATGCATTATATTACTCATATATTACAAACTAGCAGTATAGCCCGGCGTTGCTCGGGTGTAATGAAA
>JBBBDQ010028684.1:0-16185 GCA_037127315.1 Ascarosepion bandense
GCCCTCAAACTGATGAAGGCAACAGATCTCGCGACGTACCTTGGGAGACTTGCCTTCTCCCCAAAGGAAGGAGAACAAGAGCTGAATTAATCCCAAACGAATGGCACACGGGAGAGGAAGTACCGAGAGTCGGTAAAGGAGAATCGGGTAGATGTGCGAGGCACATACTTCCGCCCTCCCCTTTAAGGAGAGCTTCCTCCGAGTCCACAGACGAACTGCGCACTCGGCCTTCTCTCGAACCTCCGGCCAATTCATTTCCAACTGGAGATCAGGACCGAAGAAGACGCCGAGAATCTTGATCGGCCCGTCCGTCCAGAGGAAAGGTCCGGGAAGAGAAACTCCCTTCCACGCACCCAATCGCAAGCCAACAGACTTATCGCGATTGATCTTGGCCCCTGTCACCGTCTCATAACATCTGATTTCTTTGCTGACTTCGTCAATCTCGGCTTTGCTAGACACAAAGACCGAAACGTCGTCAGCATAGGCGGAGTACCTGGCCGAGGTGGTAGCACCAGGTACGGAAATTCCGCGAAGGACCGGATTCGCCTTTAACTTGCGAAGGAATGGCTCCAACGCAAGAACGTACAGCAAAGGCGAAAGTGGACAACCTTGACGAATGGAGCGAGATAATGTGAAGGGCTTCGATCTTACCCCATTCACTTCCACCAGCGCACCGGGGGACTCATACAGCAGTCGGATCCAGGAGCGAAAGTACGGCCCGAAACCGGCGGCGGAAAGGACAGACTCCAAGAAGCGATGGTCAACCCTATCGAATGCCTTGGACTGATCCAAATTGATCAGCGCGGCTTCGGTGTCGGTTTTCTCGATGATCAGGCGTACCAAATGAAGGTTGTCCTGAATAGTCCTGCCCTTCACAGCACAAGTCTGCTCGGGGCCAATCAGACTAGAGAGGACAGCCTGCAAACGGCCGGCCAAGATCTTGGCAAAAATCTTTAAGTCAGTATTTAACATCGTTAAAGGCCGATAATTATCTATGCCACCCCCACCGCCCTTGCTCTTGCGAAGCAACTTGATTACACCCCTGGTGAAGCGTCGAGGTATGGACCCCTGCTCCATCCAGTTGTTATAAACGAGCGCCAGCAGAGGAAAAAGAACGGACGACTGCCTCAAGTACAGTTCGTAGGGAAGATCATCCAATCCTGGAGTTTTGTCCCGGCTAACCAATTTCAGCGCATCCCAGATTTCCGACTCTGTTATGGGCCCCTCGCACCTAGCCGCTTCAGCCGCCTCGAGGCGGGGAAAGTCAGCCAAATGGGTGTCGAACTGAGCAGAGCTCAGACCGGGCTCCCTGGTGAAAAGATCCTGGAAGTAATCCCGAAAAGCCCCACATATACCCACGTTTGTAGTCACGGTACGTCCATCCGGCAATGTGATGTCCTTGATATGCCGATTGGCTGCTTGCCTAGCTTCCTCTGCACGCAATTCTGCGGCCATTTTCGTTGCCTCAGAAGACATTCTTTTTAACCTAGCCCTAACTACCAGAGCTTGATCCTTCTTGATAAGCAAGGAGGCCAGCTCGGCCCTAGCTAAGGCTACGTCCCCACTATTACGGGATTTGACTGCCCGGTCAACTTTTTTCTCTATCGTCGTTTGCGCCGTTAAATTAGCTAAGTTGAGCCGACGGCTAAAGTCGGCAGCAAACGACCTAATTTTGGATTTAAGTGTATCCCACCACTTATTCCCAACCACAGCTCCCGTCAGTTCCCGCTTTAGTGTTAGTAATAGCTGTTCCTGGAAATCTTGGCTATCAAATAATGACGCGTTCAATTTCCAGTATCCAGCCAACTTAACCTTAGGCTTATCTAAGTTTACACGAACCCGGACGAGCTTATGATCCGTGTAAACTATGGAATGGAAACTTGGACAACCTAAGAGCCTTACGTCGACTCTCCTAACTAGAACTCAGTCGAGGTAGCTTGCGCGTACCTTCGAATCCGAGCTGCCCCTATTAGTCCAAGTCCACACTACCTCCCGGGGGTGTTCATTTCGGTATTTATCGACAAGATCATTCCTGTCGATAAATTCCCGAAATGGTTTCACATCCGGGTTGTTAGTACCCGATCTTTCTCCTATACGATCCTTTTCAGGGTCAAGGACGGCATTCCAATCCCCCGCTAAAATTACCCGTCTCGATGTTCCAAAGAACGACTCGAGCTGCCGAAACAAAGCAGGACGCTCCGCATGGACATTGGGCGCATAAACCCCAATGAGCCGAAAAGACTTCTCCTTTATGGTAATATCCAGCACACAAATCCTGCCCGCTGGATCTGCGAAGACAAGCGCACACACCGCACCCAAAGACTTGCTCACTAGCCAGGAAACACCTCTAGAACGACCATCAAAACATGCTGAATAGAGATCGTAATCCCTAGACAGTATGCCCTCATAGTCGCCAGCAAAAAACCGGGTCTCCTGCAAACAGCAAACATCCACCCCGAGGCGCTGGAGATCATGAAGGAGTCTCACCCTCCGAGACTCTGACCTCAGCCCCCGGGCATTCATACTTGCTAACTAGAGAGCCATTATCAGTCCGATTAGGGTTGAGGAACTGTTCCGAACATGTCCGCTGACAGGACACCGACAGCCCGTCCCATTGAGCTGAGACCCATTTCACTTTTGATAGTGCCATCATAGGACAGGCCGCCAATGTCCAGGGGAAACGTTAGTTTCAACGCTCTGTAAAGGGAGGGGTGAACATAAATCGGGGTCCTCCCAGAACAAAACTGCTGCAAATTTGCATTGTCTTCATCATGGAAGTAAGAAAGGGGAGGGTTCGTCGAAAATGAATCATTTGCCTCCCCTAGCATAGTCCATATTTGTCGAGTACCGGCGCCAGACCGCACGACCGTCAAGATCCTCTTGGCGTTTGAGAAATTGCGCGGGTCTTCGACATCTTTGTCGTGTACTTTTTTAAATGAAATTAAAGATTTTAAGCGCTTTGAATGGCTCAGCGCCTTTTGAGCTGTTTCTACAGTGTTTGTGAGACACCGGGCTGTGCTTCGGAATTTGGGAGGATGGGGGCCGAGACCCACCCGGTGTTTGTGAGACACCGGGCCGTGCCGCTACTAGGCCCATTACAGGTGTGGCGGAACTACGGTTGTCAGGCTTAGGGGTATTTTGGTCGACGGCGGCCGGATCACCAGAGGCCTTCTTCTCTGGGCAGGAAGAGGACAGGTGACCAGTCTGCCTGCACTTCCAGCAAGTTGGTTTTCGGCCAGTCACTATGACCGGCATTTTCCAGCCGCAGTAATCCAAGCAGTTGGGGATGGACATGAAGGCTTCTCGATCGATCAATATGTCGAATGTCCATCCCCCGTTCAGGTTATCAGAAGAGGCTGCGAGTATCTGGCCATATTTTTTAAAATACGAAGCCAGGTGTTCGCCGACAACCTGAGGAGGCACCTCATATACTGCTACGCTCATATTGTAACTGTCAGGAAAGCAGACTTGTGGAAGGGAGTTCCACAGGCGGGAAGCGCGAGAAAAGAGGCTGCTGGAGTAGAATTTACGGTTACATCTTATTTGTTTAACTGTAAAAGGATGGGACCTAGTTGCTAATCTAATATCTCGTGTAAATTCATGCTTAGGCGTCACCAGTGATCTAAGCTCATCGAAGCAGAAGCCATGAAAGTACTTTTAGAAGAGGCACAGGGAAGCCACATCACGCCAGTGAGAGAGCGGCTGCAGCCGGTCTGCCAAGTCAGTATCAACCACGTTACAGATCCTCCTTTGTATTTTGTCAAGAAGCCCAAGGAGAGCAGCAGGGGCACCCGACCAGATATGGCAGCAATATTCAATACACGGGCAGATGGTAGATCTGTATATGTGCAGAATAGATTCAGGTGGGAAAAATTTCCGGGGCCCTGCACACGGAGTCAACTTTCATAGCAGCAGATTTGGCAATGGATTCAATATAGTCATTCCATTTGAGGTCCACCGAGAGTGTAAGGCCAAGGAGGCATAGTATTTTACTCTCTGGAAGGCTAGCCTGTCCCATGCTAATGGGAGGTAGATGCGATTGTCTATGGTGGTTGATAACAGCTTTGTTTAGAGGCATTGAAATTTACCAACCATTTCCTACCCCAGGCCACTACGGATTGGAGGTCTCTTTCAAGTACGGCAGCGAGGTTCACTTTGTCGTCCAGACCTGGTTTCTGATCGATGCGAGAGTAGATTGTTGTGTCGTCGGCATACATGCCAACTTGGGATCTAATGGTGTCGGGGAGATCATTAATGTAGATCAGAAAGAGCGTGGGACCTAGGATGGAACCTTGAGGGACGCCCGCGTTCGTATGGTAGTTTTGGGAGGCATGCCCATTTAATACCACCTTCAATGTGCGGTTAGAGAGGAAAGACTGGATGAGGTCAAACAGATGTCCAGTTATCCCATAGCTCCCCAGTTTGCACAAGAGGCCAGCATGCCAGACCCTGTCGAATGCTTTGGAGATATCCAAGGCAACGGTTCGGGCTTCACCATTCTTGTCGAGTGCCTGGTATATGTACTCGGTAATGGTCGTTAGCATATCAGCAGTAGACCTGGTGAAGCAAAACCTGTACTGTTTGTCAGAGAGTAGCCCATTGGCCATAAGATGCTGAATCACCTCGGTGTTGATAATGGCTTCGAAAACTTTGCCAAAGATTGGAAGGAGACTAATAGGACGGTAATTGGCGGGGTCTGAGGGTTCGCCAGAATTCTTAAATATAGGAACTACGCAGGAGGACTTCCAACAGGCAGGAAAGCAGGAAGCAGATAGGCAGAGGTTATAGAGTTTAGAGAGGACAGAGGAGAGTTCTGGGGCACATTTCTTCAGTACTATGACTGGGATTCCGTCACCGCCGTTCGCTTTGTGTGGGTCAAGTTGTGCAATTATCTTGGCGACCAGCGAGGGTGTTATGTGGACGTTATTTAGTTGAGCCTTAGTTCTGTGTGGGAAGTCTGGTGTAGGTATTCCTAATGAGTCCAGTGTCGAATTGGTTGAGAATCTACGGGCAAAGCATTCAGCCTTGTCGGCTGGGGAGGTGAGAACTTCAAATTCATTGATTAGTGGGGGTATTGAAGTCTTGTTCCTGCTGAGCACGCTTTTGCAGAGACGCCAGTAATCTTTGGAGCCAAACTTAGAGGATGCTATGCGTTGCCTAATTCTGGTAGCAAACGCCCTCTTGGCTTCGTTCAGTACTTTTTTACACTTGTTCCGTGCTGAGGTGAAAAGGCGCCTGTTTTGGTTCGACGAGCAGCTTTGATAGAGCCGGAAGAAATGGTTCCGGTGGGCAATGGCGGCCGAGCAAGCGGGTGAGAACCAGGGGGACGAATTTGGTTTTAGTTGGAATTTCCTGGCCGGGATAAAAGCATCGATGCCAGCCTTAACCCAAGAGGAGACTTCGGAGGCACAGTCTTCGGCAAGAAGATTGAAGACGTTGTTCCAGGGGACGTCGCAGAGGAAGTCCCTGAACGAGTCCCAGTCGGCTCTTTGGTAGCAGTATGATATTCTGCTGGTCTGGTTTTCTTGGGTAGAGTTAGTGCTGATTGATATGTTTACGGAGACTACGGCGTGGTCAGAGTTTCCGAGGGAGCAGAGTTGCCTGGTAGTGCAGGAGTCTGGGATGGAGGTAAAGCAAAGGTCGAGTAAAGAGTCCCTTCCGTTAGGGTTTTTAGAGAAACGCGTGGGGAAGTCCACCACTTGCATTAGAGCTTGGGCTATTGAAAAGTGCATGGTGTGGATCCCAGCAAGGTTGGTGGCTGAGTTTTCAAGCCACTTGGTGTGGTGGGCGTTAAAATCGCCAAACACAAATATATGGGCAGATGGGTGATAAGAAATGGCCCTGTCGATATTAGTAGAGATGCTATCAAGTACCTTACAGTCAGAGGAGGAGGGGGAGCGGTAGAGGAAGAAGAGATAGCTAACCGAGCTTAGAAGTGAGAGACGGAAGCACATGAAGGAATGATCAAGGGATTCAAGAGATGTGATCCTGGCTAGGCGGAGTTGTTCGCTGACATATACACCAAGCCCATGCATATGGACATTGGAGTCCTTCCTGAAGAGAGGAAGGTAACCAGGAACGAACAGCTCTGAAGAGAGGATAGAAGGGTCAAGGTTAGTCTCACATATAGCTAAGATATCGGGTGAGTTAGAAGGAAAGATTCTACACTATTAAAGTTACTGCGAATACCTCGTATATTTGTGAATGTAATGCAGATAGGTTGACTAAAATGTTGTCTATAATAGCATCTATAACAATCCAAGATGAGAACAATAGATTTAATAAATAATAAATAATATCCCCTATTGACAAAACAAAAAATTGGTCACCTAAAGATGGCCAGAGAATACTTGACTAAAATGTTGTCTATAATAGCATCTATAACAACCCAAAATGAGAACAATAGATTTAATAAATAATAAATAATATCCCCTATTGACAAAACAAAAAATTGGTCACCTAAAGATGGCCAGAGAATACTTGACTAAAATGTTGTCTATAATAGCATCTATAACAATCCAAGATGAGAACAACAGATTTAATAAAGTTATGACAACCTAGAATGTTTGTTGTGTTCAGATTTTACATATTTAATAACAGTTTGTTTTTCAAATGAAAATCCAATTGCAACATCCGTGTTTATATATTTTTTATGAATTTTCAAATTAGCTTAACAAATCGTGAAGCATAATGATATTTTCTTACCTGTAGCACAAGATGTATTGACAAAACTTATGATGCCTTCAGATGTACACTTTCCAAATATGAGCACACAATCATTTTCAGTTTCTAAGGGAATTGTTTCATTGAACTGAAAAAAACGCAAAGAAGTAGATTCAATGAAATATAACAAAGATTTTAATCTGAATAATTATATATACATATATTTTATCCCAAGAAATGTGATGTGAAGGATTGAGGAAAAGACAAAAAAAAGAAGACTTAAAATGGTAAGTGTTATTGCATTTAAATCTTTGATGATTGTAGTTGTCAGGGAAGCAAGAAATAAGAAGAGAGTTTTACAGGTGGTAAGTGCGAGGAAAGGAATTCTTTAAGTAGAAGTGGCGGTTGCATCTAGCTAGTTCTACAGATGGTAAGTGCGAGAAAAGGAATTCTTCGAGTAGAAGTGGCAGTTGCATCTAGCTAGTTCTACAGGTGGTAAGTGCGAGAAAAGGAATTCTTCGAGTAGAAGTGGCGGTTGCATCTAGCTAGTTCAACATTAATATGGTGAGACCTAGTTGCCAATTGAGTAGAACGCTTAAATTCATATACTTGGAACACCAGAAAAAAAAGCTCATCAGAGCAGTTGCCATGAAAATATTTGTAGAAAAGACAGAGGGAAGCCACATCAGTGAGAAAATGACTGAAGTTAAGAAGCCTGGTCAGGATCGATTGCAGATGCTTCTTTGGATTTTGTCAAGAACCTTAAGATGAACAGAAGTATCAGACCAGATATAGCAGCAGTATTCAAGGCATAGATGAATGGTATCTCAATTTCTTTGGTGTTCGTACTGATGCTCCTTGTTTCACAGACTAAATTTCTTCAATTTGTTCTCTTTCATCATCTATTACACCCAATGGTGTGTAGGACAGCAACAAAGCTTTTCCACCTCTGCCTATCTTGGGCCAGACAAGTCAATGAACCCCAAGAGTACTTTCATCTCATTCTCCACCATACTCCTCAATGTCGTTCTTGGTCTTCCCCTCTTCCTTTTGCCATCTGGGGTCCAGTGCTGTGCTGTTCTTGTGATTGACTGTGGATCTTTCCAGAGCACATGCCCAATCCATCTCCACTGCCTTCTTGTAATAATGGTGCCCATGTTCTCTTGCTTGCATCTCTTCAACATATCTTCATTGGAGATCTTCTCTGGCCAAAATATTCTCAGTATTCGTCGGAGGCATATGATGTGAAAGGATCCAAGTTTGGCAAGATCCGCCTTAGTCATTCCAGCACTCAGATCCGTAGAGGAGACTAGATACAACACAGCTCTGGTATAGCTTGAGCTTGGTGTTGATGCTGTACTGTGTTGATCTCTAAATGTTGTTCATTTCCTTAAACACACTTCTGGCCTTGCCCAGTCTGCTTTGAATATCCTCTTTTGTGCCACCCTTGGGTCTGATGATACTGCCCAGGTAAGTGAACTTGTCTGTATGACATAGACCTTCTCCATTCATTTTGACAGGAGCAGGCCTGTTCACGTTCAATGACATCATTTCAGTCTTCTTGGTGCTAATCCGCAACCCTATCTGCTGCTCAAAGGTTTCCAGTCTGCTGGTCTTGTCCTGTATATGTTGGTGAGTATGGAACAGTTATACAGTAATTTCTGTGCTAGAGAGATTTGCACCTTTTGTAAAATGGTATTAGCAACAATATCATAAAGCAGTTCAATAGGTTTCTACATGTTGGTAGTCCTTTATTTCATATAGAACATGTTATAAAATCGTTAGTTCTTCAAACATGTGCTATCAAAAAGAATTCAGCATTATTTTACTTCTAATCTATGATCTAAATGTTAAGGTGGTTACCACTTCTAAGGATATTTCAATTAGCTAAGACTTAGAAAAAAAAACACAACATAGATAGAGAAGACTGAATGATGGAATGAAATGCTCAGGTTGCAGGCCCGTGTTAAAGTGATCTAAAAGAGTGGTTATAAATAAATATTTTAATTTTCTAGAATTCAGAGTTTATAGTGTCATCAGTTTTGGCCTAGCATCTTAATTTCAACCACTAATGTAGCTTCCCTGCACCTATAATTAGTGAATATTTTCGTGGCAATTGTTCTGGTCAGATTTCCTCTTTGGTACCTTGACCACATGAATTTAGGCATTGTACTAAACTGAAAAATAGGTCTTACTGTTGAAGTAGGTAGATGCAGCCGTAAGTTCTATTCTAGTAGTTTTCTTCCACTTTATTGCTTTCCTGTCACTTACAGCATTCAAATGTTTAAATGCAATGCTAATTGTTATCTTATCTCTTCTTGAACTATGTTCTTTTATTGTCTTCTCATTAAAGTTTTCTCATCTATTTTCACTCTCAGAAACCACTTGCATTATCTCCTTGTTTGGGGAGAAATTGTTTTGATTGTATAAAAAGAAAAAGCAAAAAACTAAAAATAAACTCTTCTGACTTACTTTCATGAACTGTCCAGTTTCTTGGTGGTAACAAGGACAGTCGGTTGGAACAATGCAGTTGCCATTGTGTTGCACTAAATGACCTGGGCACATGCATCCTGGGAGACACACCTGATTGTCTTCGGGCATGGTGGTGTTTTCTTCAGATAACTTTTCACATGTACGCAATTTGATGCACGGCGTGAATATCTTGGGCTCTTCACAGACTTCTGGAACTGTCGCAGTTGTTGACACCATTGTGGACAATTCTGGGGTACTCATTGTTATGACACTGGTTTTCAATGTTGATCCTATATTTATGAGATGCGATACAAATATTTATTAAATATCTCTTATTGAGAACCAAACTAGAAAAAAAGAAGTGATTACATTCAGGCTCCATACTGGACATGCTACCATAACCCATTCATATATCCTAAAAAGCAAGATTCTCTGGTATGTGTGGTATGCCAAGAGCCATTCACCATAAAGCATACAAACTGCAACAATTTTGATTCAATCTACTTAAAATATTACCAAAAAGAAAAAAAAACTTGAAAAGACTTTTTCCAAATACTGGTTCATTTTATATATTACAGTTTTTAAGCAAAACTGATTTGAAAAATATGTAAAAAAATAGCCATATGAAACAGCAGTCTTACTATTTAAAATATTCTTTACTGTTTAAATACAAATATTTTATCAAAAAAAAATTTGAATTTTGACATTAAGTGACCCATTTGGTTGATATACCGTAAATCAAACCAAACCAAACGAAATCTCCTATTGATGAGATAATGTGCAACTTCGATTAAGAAATCAGTAAGCTGAATTCGATTTCCAGTTGAGTTTAATGCATTCTTCTTCTTCATGTGCTGTGTCCATTCAGGACGTAGGCAACCATGGATTTCCACTTGGCTCTGTCTCTTGTCGCTCTCAGTAATTTTTTCTTGGTATCTCTTCCAAGCCCTGCTTCGTCAACCATTTGCTCAGACGTAACAAGTATGTCTCGCGCTGCTTTCCCCTGTCTTTTCTTCCATTTATCTGACTTGTGAGTATCAAGTTCTCCAAGCCCCCCTTCCTCATTACGTGTCCCTGGAACCTCATTTGTCGCTTCTGATATTTATTATCAGTTTTCTTCTTGTTTGCATCTTTTCCAACACCTCAACATTGCACACATGCTCCGTCCATGATATCCTCAGCATCCTTCTGTAAACCACATTTCTGCTGCCTCAAGTCTCTCCTTCATCTTTGAGATTGTCCAGCATTCACTTCTATACTGAAAGACAGATATCACGTAGCAATCCAGCACTCTTTTCTTTGATTCTAATGAGATTTTCATAAGAACCTTAGGAAAAGTAAGAATCCATTTATTCTCGTCTCAGGGTTAAATGGGAGGGTAAACTTGACTCTTTAGCAGTGGTTGGGCTGCAGTCTACGAGAAGGACAACTCTGAATTCAAATTCAGTTGAGCATGGGGAGAGCAGCGACATCACACAAAAAACGTATTACTTGCAATGGAAACCGCAGTAGAAGTATTGATAATTGGATGTCCATTCTCCCCAGGGAGTTTACGGTATTGAGAGCTGCGCCCCATACTCCTCAGAGAGTCTACTGGACTTAAAAGCTGTAATCCCATGTTCCTCAGAGAGTCTTTTATGTAACAGTGGTGCAATTAATTTTGGCAATATATGTTAATAAATTTTGTTGTTAAAACTTTTGTTGCCTAAATGAAATTTGACTTGTATGTCAAATATATTATTATTGTACACATTATTGGTGAGTTTTTTATTATTTCATTTGTTAAAAAAGTTATTTTGGATGAGGAAATGAGTCTAGCTCTTTGGATTAGGTTATTAATGATAACAATTTTATATTTCTGGGCATTCGCCATTGTTGTTTAGTAGACATTTTATACAAAAATGTGGTAAAATTATCACTGCTATAGTCAATAAGAATATCTGAAAATGGGATGTTTTAATTGATATTTATTTCATAAAATTAAAAACAAATTGTATGAGTTCTATAATGTTATTAACGGATTTGTTTTGGATTAAGATGTCATTCCGGCCCTGCACCACATTTAAGTGACAGAAAATCACCAAAATGTGAAAATAAAGGACCAAGAATGCTCCTCATAGCAATTCCATCAGTCTGAGTATAAATATTACCAAAGTCATCATGGAAAGGGACTTGTATTGTGGACGCTAATGATTTTTTTGATAATGTGAGATTAATTTTCAGAGGTGACAGAGAGGAAAGTGATAAATGTTAATAATGCTTTATTTTTCTTATATTCTTTAACACTTGCATTTTAGTTGCTTGTGTTTACTGGAATGAAATAATTTTAAAAAAATGATTACCTGATGCAGTTACTGAGATTATTGGTGTGCTTGTTGTTGCTGTTGGTACCATAGTCACATAAGTAGATCTAGTTGAAGTTTTCAGGGTGCTGCTAGGGGAGAGGGTTGTCGAGAATGTCCAGGCTGTTGATGGTGCCGACGTTGGACAATTTTCAGAAGTACTCACACAAAGATTGCCCTCTTTAATAAAGCCAGGTTTGCAGGAACATTGGTTCTCGCATTTGTTCCGGATGCAGATTTCATCACAGGTTGTCTTTAAGCAGTGACACTCATCAGAACATACTAAAAGAAACGTAAGCAAGATACATAACTGGCAATCTAAAGCCAAAAAAAATATATATATCATCATAGATGTCTGTCTGTTATTTGAAGGACACTGATTCATCTAGAGCAGAGGTTTTCAAACTGTGGTTCGCGGACCACAGGGGGTCCGCAAGGATAAAATAGGGGGTCCGTGGATTAACTCATCACGTGAAATTCAAAGTATAAATTTTCAATGTCCGGATATTTATTTTTACTTATTAATGTTATCAAATGACAAAAGCTAGCACTATCGCCCATCACATGTCAACGTTATTTATACAAAAAATTATTTTACACATGCAAGAGCTTGATGTTCAAATTTACTTTGTTCTCAGGGTGCAAGTGTCACCCATGGATAAATTTTTAAAACAGAAACCTCATGATGAAATCAACACAGAATCCGCTATAGAGACGGAAGAGATTGTTCAAAAAAACAAATTTAAGAAAGTATGATGTGGAATATATTCGATTTGGATTCATTGAAAGTGTATCTAATGCTAACAGACCACAGTGTTTACTTTGTCATAAGCTGTTGTCTAATGAACTGGGGGAATGGACGAATTAAGATCTTTCCCAAGGGTACCAGTGCGTAAGTGAATGCAGGGCATTCAATTGGAATTCGAACTCGGCTTACTGATTTCTCTTTCCGAGCCGGTGTCCACTGCACCACAACGCACATCTGTCAATAGACGCTTACAGCACCTGGTATTCCCAAGCGGTCACCCATCTAGAGTACTGACCATGCTCAGCGTTGCTTAACTTTGGTGATCGAATGGGAACCGGTGTATTCAACATGAATGCTTACGGTCATATCACATCTGTCAATAGACGCTTACAGCACCTGGTATTCCCAAGCGGTCACCCATCTAGAGTACTGACCATGCTCAGCGTTGCTTAACTTTGGTGATCGAATGGGAACCGGTGTATTCAACATGAATGCTTACGGTCATATCACATCTGTCAATAGACGCTTACAGCACCTGGTATTCCCAAGCGGTCACCCATCTAGAGTACTGACCATGCTCAGCGTTGCTTAACTTTGGTGATCGAATGGGAACCAGTGTATTCAACATGATATGACCGTAAGCATTCATGTTGCCCTTTTGATTGATGATTATTCCGATCCCACATTCCTCAGTCGTTTACTTTAAAAGCTCATTTTACAATTTCTGGGCACCTCGAGGAGGTGTAATGGTTAACAAGCTTGTCTTGCTAGAACCATTACAATTGAGTATTGAGTTTGATCCTCACATGGTGTCCCTTACTTTCAGCCTTGTGCCACATCTTAGCTTTGCTTAGAAAATTACCATTTTACAATTTTTGTGACAAATAATGAATCTCTCCACGCAAACTCCAAAACTCCTTTTTTTGAAAAACCAGACCAGTTAAATGAAATAAACTTTTATTTCAGAAAAAAAAAAAAGAAAAAAATTACAAATAAATGCACACTCAAATAAAAGATGTTCTTCAAAATAAAAAAAAATAAAGTTTCGCAAAATAAAAAAAAGTTATGCACCTAAATTTTCCATAAATGCAAACTAGTAACATAAAAAATGCTTGGAAATCATCTGATAATACAAAGTTAATGCTTAATGAGGAAAATGTTATCATTTATTTAATCATTAATGGGGATCCTTGAGCCTGATGTTAATCTACAAGCTTTTCAATATGACGCTCAAACATCAGTGATAGACAAAGTTCACCCCATTTTATCTTGTAAGTTCAGTTATAGTTAATTTTGTAAATAAAGCTCAAAAATATATTTCAGTTACATAATTGAAGTTTGTTAGAGCTGAAATATAGAGAGAAAGAGGGCTGTAGCACTGTGGCCTCTTTCATTGAACTTGTGCTTACCCCCAATCCTAAAAGCTTTACTGTGGCCCCAACAAACTTTACTAGGGCTCCATTGTGGTCATGCAACCACAGGTTAAGAACCACTGGTCAAGAGAAATTTATTTTTTGCAAAATTATCTATTGACGGTTCTACATTTCTTTATATTATCATTATAGGACAGGAAAAATCTTTAAGTCAAAATATTCTTAAAAAATAGTAGTTTTTGAAGGAGAAAGAACAATTTAGTTATATTTATGGCATGGGTACAACAGTCAAGAAAATAGCAACAAACATTTTTATTCATGAAGAATAAATAAATCTGGAGTGGTTTCAATACAAATTGTCTCAAGAGAATCAATACAATCTGTTAAATGGTTTACCTATCCTTTCAGAAGCAAAATAAATTCTGCTGAAAAAGGTGTGAAAATTCACCTGGGTTGCTTTAAATAAAGTGGATGTATTGTGGAGACCTACCTACAAATGTACTCATCCACATGCTTATAATTGGCTACCAACTCTGAGTGGGGAGTCACTGAGTAGTAGACTTGTCTCTGCTACTGTTGACACTGTCAGCACTCTGCCTTCGGTAGAGGGTGCTCTCTGCTTCCGAGCAGAGAGCACAAACCCAGTCGTGGTTCCGCCGGAGGGTAGAACCACGGCTCGGTAAAAATAGACAGACATATTTTTGGCCCGGCTATATGGCCGGGAACTCCCACTTTAAAATGACCATGTGTCACATCCGGCCTTTTGTGGGGAGGCTAGTGAATATAGTCACTGAGTAGTAGACTTGCCTCTGCTACTGTTGACACTGTCAGCACTCTGCCTTCGGTAGAGGGTGCTCTCTGCTTCCGAGCAGAGAGCACAAACCCAGTCGTGGTTCCGCCGGAGGGTAGAACCACGACTCGGTAAAAATAGACAGACATATTTTTGGCCCGGCTATATGGCCGGGAACTCCCACTTTAAAATGACCATGTGTCACATCCGGCCTTTTGTGGGGAGGCTAGTGAATATAGTCACTGAGTAGTAGACTTGCCTCTGCTACTGTTGACACTGTCAGCACTCTGCCTTCGGTAGAGGGTGCTCTCTGCTTCCGAGCAGAGAGCACAAACCCAGTCGTGGTTCCGCTGGAGGGTAGAACCACGACTCGGTAAAAATAGACTGACATATTTTTGGCCCGGCTATATGGCCGGGAACTCCCACTTTAAAATGACCATGTGTCACATCCGGCCTTTTGTGGGGAGGCTAGTGAATATAGTCACTGAGTAGTAGACTTGTCTCTGCTACTCTTGACACTTTCTAGAGGGCACTCTCTGCTTCCGATCAGAGAGCACTAACCCAGTTGTGGTTCTACTGAAGGGTAGAATCACGACTTGGTAAAAATAGACAGACATTTTTTGGCCCGGCCATATGGCCGGGAAGACCCACTATAAAATGACCTTGAGTCACATCTAACCTTGCGTGGGAAGGTTGGTAAATACCGTCACTGAGTAGTAGACTTGTCTCTGCTACTATTGACACTGTCAGCTCTCTGCCTTCGGGTAGAGGGCACTCTCTGCTTCCAAACAGAGAGCACTAACCCAGTCATTGTTCTGCCGAAGGGTAGAATCATGACTCAGTAAAAACACAGACATTTTTTGGCCTGGCTATATAGCCAGGAAGACCCACTATAAAATGACCATGTGTCACATCTAGCCTTTGCGATCTTGGTGCAGGACTGTGATGACTGTCATGATACACAAGAATGTCTGATCTAGATCAAGTAAATAATATAATAATACATATCACATTAAAACAGAAGTGATTAAGAATGACTGTTCACAAGGGCAGTTAGCCAATCTGTTGAAGAGACCTGCTCAGACACATTTGATGTTTTTCAACACCAACATAGCACACCCGTGATTTATACTGCAAATATGCTGAGCGGACCATAGGTTCAGTTTCTAGGAAAGAGTGCATTATCTGCTGGGATCAACATACGACTTAAAAATACTTCAGTCTACTCAAGTTCAATCATGAGGATTTGGTCAAACTTCTATGGTTGTCATGCACTGTGAAAAATGCGTTCTCGGGTGGTTAGAAAGTCAGTTTTTAAAAACTGAAACCCAGGTTTTAACCGCCTCAGGGTTGATTTATAAGAAAAATGACTTTTAGGTACAATAAGCCAGGCAAAGCAATAACAAGTGATCAATACATTCAGATACTATCTGAAATCCATAAAGCATATATACGCAACATCAGAAAAGTTACGAAAGAAAAAATGATAAAAAGAAGATGGTTTGATGGAAAAAGTCAAATATGATATTGGAATTGTCTCCAAAAATGGGTACAAAACAAGTGAATTAAAAAAATTACAATACGAGCAGGAAATAAGTAGATTGTATTGCAAACAAATGAATGAAAATTATGCAAAAAAAAAAAAGAAAAAACTGAGACTACAAAGCAGAAATGAGTTAAATATATATATATATATATATATGTATACCTGCAACAGTTGTTCCGACTGGAGGCGTCAGGGTTGAATAAGAAACAGTTGAAGATTGTAATGAAATTGAGGGTACACTTGCTGTTCCA